>JAJJMC010000520.1:287181-384128 GCA_023531435.1 Papaver californicum | reverse complement strand
TTACTCACATAGTTGCATTTGGGGGAAAGTCATACTTCTTGGGGGAGTTTTATGCAGTACACGCAATGTGGTCTACTTGTGGTGGTGTTGGTGAGTAAAACCAAGAATTCTTACTCTCAACTGCCATGTGAATATGGAGGTCATATCCGGTGATAAGTGTTTGAAGCAAGATGGATTTCTTTGTGGTGAGTGTAGACCACTGGCGGAGGCAGCATTTGGTGTGGTGGGGGCAATTGCCCCATATACTGGGCTGCTGGCCGTCCAATTTTTTTTTAGTAGACCAACCTTATAAATTGAATTTTAAACTTTGGGGGTGATTGTTGTTGGTTAAATTTCATTTGTGTATTGATTCTGTCGTTGGCGGTTTTGAAGTAGAAAGGTTTGGAGTTAGTACAACTCTATTTTTCCCCGCCGCAACAGTAGGATTTTATTTTGGCCCCTGTCTTGGGTCTATCCATCTCCACCACTGTGTACACGATGCGGTTCTTTTGTCTTTAGCTAGTGATGTTAGATTATAGGGATACTCGTCTGAAATAATTGGGCTCATTTCTTGTATTGATATATGATTGTGTTTTGAGGGTTTCATGAAAATTTAGAAGGCATATTTCTTGTGAGGAGTTTTTGACTAGGGTTGAGAGCGGGATGTATGTTTATTTTCCTTCTTTTTATTGTTTGTATGGCTAGTGACATGTCTTGAGAGTTCAATGATTAGAATATTCAATGTGGGATACACTTTTTTTATCATTGATTTACCTTGTATCATTTCTGATCAATGATTATCTGTTTCCTACTTGTAAATTTGGAGTTGATCATTCTTTTCCTTGTTTCTAATCAAATGATTATCTGTTTTCAGGATGCGTTGGAACACTTAGCAACAATTGATCTGATAGAGTTGTCTAATGAAGCAAAAGTTGAGCATTGCCGGGCAACCAGAGATTTGAGGAGCTGTGGACGCTTTGTGCGGCATGTTTTAAATTCATGTGGTCATGCCTCGTTGTGTTATGAGTGTAGTCAACGATGTGATGTCTGCCCCATCTGTAGAACTTCAATACCAAAGACAGGCAACCTTCTTCGTGTTCGTCTCTTTTATGAGTGTATTGAAGCTGGTCTTATCTCAAAAAGATTCGATGACAGATTTCATGAGAAAGAAGATGGGGAGAGACAGTTAACTACTGATGTCCAACGTCTTTATTGCCTCTTCGATGTTGCAATGGAAAATAACCTGGTGTCTTTGGTTTGCCATTGTATCCTTTTATGCATTTTTGTATTCATTTTCTTGTTTTGTGGGGGTTTAAGGCTTTGTAATGTCTTCTCTGGTTCCGACTGCAGGCTACTAGATAGCTTTAATAAGTCTCATTTCATTAATCATTATGCCACTGAGTTCCATGAAAACATGTCTTCTGCCTTTTCATTTCTGAATGCTTGCACAATTTAAACCTTCTTTTCCTTAACTAAAGTCAACAGATGTTACAGATGTTTGTATGGATGAAAGTGCTGTTTCCAGTGATCCTGTCATTGCTTTTCTTGTGGATGAAGTTGCTGTCAAGGATTGGTGCAAGCGGACTTTTGGAAATATTGTCACTAATCTTCAGGCGATTTGTATCCTTATAAGTATAATCTTTTATAAGTACTTCACTCTTTATCTTGGAGGTATCTTTGAACTTTTTAGATAAGTTGATAGTCCATGCCTTAACATCTTTATAGATACTCTTCAAGTAGAAGAAATGAAAACAAAGTTGCCTCTACTTTCGAAGTTTTTATCCCAGCTTGCTGGTATTTCCAATGTAATTGAGGTTTTGGAGTCTTCAATAAAAGGAACTCTTTATGCCCAACAAGACGTGCATAGCCTTCATGAGAATGTATTAAAGGCTAAACAGGTTTATATACTCCCATTTTATTAGAAGACTATATGAGTTCTTCGGAGATAATTTCACATAGTCTTTCTATACTTATCATTGAACACTCCCACTGCTTGACCGCCCTTTTCTGTTTTTCAGCATTTGGAGATTATGAAGTGGTCGATAAAGCATCAGTTTTTGGATAAAGTTAGGTCACGACATATTAATTACAGTTCATGGCGTTCACTCTTCCGCGATAGAAAGTCTGCTGCAATTGTTCGAGCGTGGCCTGAGTTTAAAAGCAATTCTGCAGAATCTGCCAAACAGGATTGCGCTACTCTTTTCATAGAAGATGCATTATCAAATCTTGAGATTGAACAAGAATTGGGTAGAGGAATGAGTAAGGAGCTAGAAGTTCTATCTATGGTGAAGAATGGGGGTTCGTCATCGTTTATTAGGTCTATTATAGAGGGGTTTGAAGGATGTTATCCCTTTGAAACTTTAAGAGATGCGACTGATGTTCTCTTTTTATGTGGAAGCTCTGACGTGGTTGTTGCAAAGCGAGCAATTGTATCCTTACTTGCTATATGTTATTTACCTTGAAAATAGTTATTCCAACTTGATAAATCTTTCTTTCTCCCTTTTCCTTAATTTCGGTGCAGTTTTTGTACTACTTGTTTGATAGGCATTGGACAAAGCCTGATGAACAATGGCGACATATAATAGATGATTTTGCAGCTTCATTTGGTATAACCAGGGATTTGCTGCTCGAGTCTTTGACATTCTATTTGCTAGATGACCACACAGATCAGGCTCTACAGGTAAAATTCTGTATAATTTTCTTGGTTGCTTTTGCAACACTATATATGATCATAATAATAGGTAGGATGCTCCTTCATCATGCTTTACCACCGAGAAGTCTTAAACTCAAGACCTCTTGTTCTGTTACCACTTTATGGAAAGAGACTAGACCATCTCTACCAAACCCGTGGCTGATGGGAAACGCCAAATTCATCCCTCATTTTATAGTCCAGAACTCCAGGGGTCCAGTAAATCTAGTCAGACTTTAGCCTGTAAGGGTCGGATGCTCTTGCGTCAAAAGCAACACTGTGTTCTAAAATGAAAAAAAAAATAGAGAAGAAGATGAATACCATGTGTGTAATCTTGATGTACATGTTTTAGTTATTCTATGGTTAACACGATTGTTAAGTATTATATTTTCGTTTAAACCTTTTCAGGAAGCATGCAAACTTCTCCCAGAAATTGCAGGCCCAAATACGCATCCAAAGATTGCACAAGTCATGTTAGAGAGACAGAACCCTGATGGTGCTTTGATGGTTTTACGGTGGTCGGGTCGTGATGGATTAAACGGTCATGCAAATTCAGCGAATGGTGGTGCTCAACTGGTTTCTCTTCGAGAGGCAGTGATTTCTGTTAGAGTTAGAGTCGAGTGTGGGCTGCTGACAGAAGCATTTATGTATCAGAGGACACACTGCCTGAGGGTTAAGGAAGAGAAAGTTAAGCGTGGAACTTCCAGCCAGGCCTCTCTAAATGATGTAAAAGTCAAAGAAGAGACTTGGTTGGACCAAATGGATTCTTTGGTTACTGAAATCTGTTGCCTATGTATTCGGAGAAATTTGATCGATAAAATGATAGAGTTGCCATGGACTTGTGACGAGGAGAAATATATCCACAAGTGTCTCCTTGAGTACGCTACTGATTATCCGGAATCCACTTCTGGTAGCCTTCTTGTTGTGTATTATCTTCAGGTAACTATGTACTATTACCTAGAAAGATAAAATAAATTTTATTTTAATTCAATTATACTGTACATTCGGGCACTTCTGATGGAGAATGGGTCCAGAAAATGACTTCACCTCATATTTCTTTTGTTTGGTATTTCAGCGCTTCAGGTATATTGAGGCATACCAAGTCGATCAAAAACTTCAGAGCTTAGAGCAGGACATAATCTCCAAGGCTTCTATTGGTGAAGAAGCTGTGTCCAGGATAAGGTCAATAAGTCAGTGGAGGGCAGGATTGGTTGTAAGTGCTATGTTGTTTTAATTTTCTTTCAGTAGTTGTTGATGATAGCTTAAATAATATTTTTCTGAAACAAAGATCTGGTGTTTTTATATAATTGCTGGGGGAAGTGGATAAAATTTCCCGAGGTTTATCTATAGTTGGCACAATAACTGTGGTAAAGCATACATGATCTTGAGGCTAGTCATAGGTTCCCCGCTAGTGTCATTGTATGTGCATCGTAAGTTTGCTTAATACTTCAATAAATCAGGTTCATAGCTGCGGTACCAGCAAACTTACACTAATTGTAGTTGTGATTGAGTTAAGACCCACACTTGTTGAATTAATAAGAATATCCTTGGTAATGTTGGAAAAAAGTGATATGACTTATAAGCATTTTAATTCTAGGGTTATTGTCTTGCAGGATAAATGCATCGATTTACTACCTGATGTGCAACAACAACAAGTAAAGTCAGGGAATTTTCCTGATTTTGGGGTTTCTTCTTCGAAGGAAGATGAGTCCAAATCTGATATGTCTGAGGAGCAACCACCAAATTCCAGTTTATTGCATCCCTTTCCTAGTGACTCATCTGTTCTGCTAAGGGTGAGTTCCGCTAAGAAAAGTTCAGCATTTGATACTCCGGCTAAACCTAGTGGGTCTATAATCAATTCTCACATTGACCTTAGCAACTACCGTTCTCCATCTATTCTCCAAGGGAGGTTCCTTACCTCTGTTGGAGGTTCGTCTACTTCCCACAGCAAGAGCAACCTGTTCTCAAAGAATGTCTCTGGAAGCAGGGAAGTCAAGTATCTTAGTGGGATTAAGTCAAGCTTCAAATTAGATGACATCTCAACTCCAGGAACTAATTATCTTACTCCCGGTAGCAGTACACCGCTTAAAGAAGGATATAGAAGTTCATCAAGAGTGCTTTACAATGACTATCTTCAAAATGATCAAATAGATAAAGTTTCGCCAGAGTTGGAACCAGATTTTCTCATGAACCAAGTCGAAAACACACGTCCTTCATATCTCCACAGAATACAAGCCCCTCAGATCAGCACACCCATCAGTAACCATGGGTTTTTAAAAGGAACGCTTCAAAATTCGAGTTCAACCACATCTGGATCTGGTAAGCGGGTCTCTTCAGAGAGGCCATGGATGTCAGCTGCAAGAGATGAGTCAATGGATATCACTTGGAGGTAAAGCTTTTTATTTTTTATTCATGTGTTTCTGTTTTCTTAGATTTTTCACCGAGAAATATGTTTCGATTTAAAATCGCATTGGCATATTTAATTTATTCAACAGCCATGCAAATAAAAATTCTCCTGTTGAGGATCTGAAAGGTAATGGTGGGTCTAGATGGAGATCTGACGAAGACAATGAGGACGAAGACAATGAGGACGAACAACCTAGTGGCGAGAAGTTTATCAGCCGAGGTTTGGCTTTGGTCCCGTCGAGAAGAGAAAGAAGAAGCAGGTCTACTAGAAGATGACAATCTTCTGTACAATTGCTTGACATGACTATACAAATGTAATTCGAGAAGTGATCCTTTGGAGAGTTTGAAGCTACAACAGTACATATAAGTCAGCTTCTTCCGGAAATAGAGTTATGTTACAGTTACAAGTCAGTTTAAGAATGTAATTTTCCCCTTCCCCTTCCCCTTCCTCTTCCCCTTCCCCTTGGACTTGTTTTGATAGGTTGTGTAGCGTAAATGATTTTTTTTTATTTGGGGGCAACACTCTGGGAAGTCCTGTGGGGAGACACATTTTGCACCCTTTGTAACCAAAATGAGAATTCTTTTGTTACATTGGTATTGAGGTCAACATGGATGATGTTTGTTGCAATGGTTATTTATTGAGCAATCATTAAAACTTGTCTTCAATTTTGCGGGTTCTTTAGATTTCACCAGGAGATATCATAATCAACAAGTAGGATACAACGAAACTGCACATTATGGCCGGAAACCCAAATAACAGACATCTGATTCTGAACAGTTTAAATGTTCAAACAAATAGCCATGTATAATTTGTTACAATACCAAACAACTTGTAATTTCGACAATTTGAGTCGCTCGTATCTAATATTATTTGTAACATAGGGACAACTCTAGTTATAATCACCAGTGAAAACTTATTTTCAGTCCTTATGTATCATCGTTGTCATCATTCATCAAGTCAACACCACAGAGCCTGATGTTTTTCAACTTTCAAGATCTGAATGAGCCTGAGCGGCTTCTGATAGAGGGTATGTGTGGTTGACACGAACACGCAGCACACCTGCATCAATATTTGCGAAAATTTCCCCTGCAGCTGCAAGGAGCTCAACTCGAGTTGTGTTGTACTGGAAAAGTGAAGGCCTTGTTAAGAACAAGGACTTTGCAGCTAGGTCAGACAATGGAACAGGTTCAGGTGCTCCCGATGATTGCCTAAAGCTCGTCTTTAAACATGTTAATGATCCCTGGATAACAGTCATTCTTAGTGATAACTGAATACAGTGGCAAGCCATGTAGAAGAAAGTTTAAATTTAAAGATGCCTAGTACTACTGTACGATTTTTGCTATACTAGACAGACCTTTGTACAGAACCACATTAAAATTGGCAATTCCTCAAGAGTTTACCAAACCTTTACAAGCACAAGCCCAGCTCATGCCGTGCCCTAATATTTTGAAAGGAAGATAAGAAGCCCTCTCATCAAAATCGATTCAAAGTTCAAACACCAAAGCCGCCGCCACGGCCACTACCTCGATATAAACACTGTAGCCACCACTGTTACCACCACATGTTACCACCGGATCCAGATGCAACTAAAAACACTACCAACTCTAAAAACCTCAACTTGCACAACCTTCCCCCATAAACACCATTTAAAACATCCCTACACCAGAATTTGTTTTTTATAAGTATCCCTTGTATTCTCATAGTGGTTACCGTTTTCATGATTTCCACAACTAAAAAATTAAAATTAAAATAAAACCAAAAACATAACTGAAATCATCACAAACAAATTTAATGTGGTTCGGTAGAGATTTACCTACATCAACGGGTAATGAAAGTTAATGTTTTTATTCATTTTTTGGTTACAGAAGATTTTCCAATTCTCCTCCTTACCGAAGAAAAACCAGGTGAAAAAGTCTCCTTGTCTAATACATTGATTTTGTATTTAAAGGGGTGACAGAAATGATTATTTACTGAAATGCCCCTTTGCCACGTGTCGATGAAGTCCGCCACGTGTCGAGGATGATATACATCACATTTTGCCATGTGCCGATAAAGTCCGCCACGTGTCGATAATGATATATCATATTTTTCCATGTATCGATGAAGTCCGTCACGTGTCGATGATGATACATCATATTTTATCATGTGTCGATGAAGTCCGTCACGTGTCGATGTTGATCTTATCCTTAAATGGCCTTTGTCTAATTTTTATACGGGCAAATGATGGTACGGGTAAATAATGGACAAAATGATACGGGTGCGGGCAAGATTGGATGGTGCGGGCAAAAATGGTGTTGGCTTGCGGGATGAGATGTGTGTCAAAATTGGTTTGAGTGTTGCGGGATGAGATGGGTGTCAAAATTGGTTTGAGTGTTGCGGGCTTAAGCTGTTGCGGGCTTGATTGGCTTTAGCTAGGTTGCTGGGGACTTGGGCAAGAATAGTTTGTGTGGGCTTGAATTGGTAAAGTGATGAAGTGGGCTGAGTAGTGCTGTTGCGGACATGAAGTATAAAGTGAGTGCGGGAAAATGTTGAATGAAGTGGGCGCGGACATGAAGTGTTTGTAGTGGTTGTGTGGGCATGATTGCAAGTGAATTTGCTCCGGATTAGAATGGTGTCAAATTGTGGCGGGAACAGTTTGAATTGGGTTATGAAATGGGTGTGGGACAAAACTACTTCAAAGTTGCGGATAATATGAATCTTTGCTGCGAACAGTGGTGCTTCTTTGCTGCGGGCTTGGGTTAGTGTGACAAACTTCTGCTGGGCTTTCGGAAAAATGGTTACTGCGGACCTGGGTTCCTGTTGCGGGCTTGAGCTGTAGTATCTTCAATGGTATTAAGTAGAGCAACTCTATCTTCCAAAGCCTTAGTTTCTTCTCGGAAAACAGCAGCCATAAATCCCATTACTGAGTTACCGAGTAGCAGCCTTAGAATTGCGGGCATGAGAGAAACATGATGATGGGCTGCGGTTGCATGTAGAAATGCAAATAAGGTTTTGCTTATGCGGGAAGAACAACAGCTCCACTGTTTGCATAAAGCTTTGTACTGCGGACCATTTTGATTGAACTATAGTGTTCGAACGCCCATGGTGCGGTTTGCCAACTTCCTATTATATATACTTCACGCAGTTGAGAATTTTGAGGCTGTACGACTGTCGTTGCTGTCACATGTTGGAGTAGATTTTTGGTGCTCACACTCAGAGTGATTTTGTTTTGTTGTTGCAATCAGTGTGACTTGTAGTTGATTTTGATTCATCTCTCTAAAAAGCTTTTCTGTTTATCCCCTTTATACTTTGTTTCTATTATGAAATTACTATCTTGGAATTTACAGGGCATTGATCTACCTTTAACTATGGACCATTTAAACCATTTGTGTCATTATCATAAACCTGATATTTTGTTTCTATCAGAAACTGAAGCCTCTTGGTCTAAAATGGAAACATTTTTCTAAAAAATCTGTTTTCTGATTGGTTTATTATTCCGTCGATTGGGAAAGCGAAAGGTCTTACAATTTCCTGGCACAACAATATGTCCATTAAATTAATTTCTTCCCATTTAAATGTGTGTCATTTTAGAATAATAATAAGTAACCATAAGTGTTTACTGACTTGTGTATATGGTGTAATTGAGGCTGATAATAGAATTTCGCGGTGGTCACATATTTCTCAATTGAGCCAACAAGTGTCAGAGTTGTGACTCCTAATTGGAGACTTAAATCTCATCCTGGATCCAGCGGAAAAACAAGGAGAAATTCAATCCACTTCTAATAGTAAATCAATGACAATTCAAATCATTGACTTTCTGGGTCTTCAAGATGCCGGATATGAGGGAATCCTTTCACTTGGTCTTCAAATCATTGACTCTCTCGCAAATATGCCGGATATTTGCGAGAGAATAGATAGAGCTTTATTATCGAACCAGTGGGTTCACTTATTCCCGGATTCTTAGGTATGCCATCTTTCGAGAGTCGGTTCTAACCATACTCCTTTACTTTTTATTACCTATCTAGAAAATGTTAGTTTACAAAAACCATTTAGATGTTTAAGATCCTGGGTTTCGCACCCTTCGCTCAAACACACTCTTTACGTGGAGTTTTCACGCAGATCCAGAATCAAATTCCAACATCTCTTTAAAACTCCAAAAATTATCTTCTGACTTATCCCATTGGAACTATAATGTTTTTGGAAATATACATAAAAGTATAAAAATTATCAACAATGAATTAGAAAACATTCACAAATCAGGGAAATATCCAGAGATTTTAGAAACCCAGAAAAATATTCAATAAGAATTAGGAAAATGGTATCATATAAAAAATGATTACTATTATCAATTATCTCGGGATAAATTCTTCAAAGAATATGACCAAAATACTGAATACTTCCATGTTACAGCTTCCAATAGGAACAGATTTAATGCTATCAATGCTCTTAGAGATCTCTCAGGCTTGTGGTTTCATGATCCAAACAAAATTTATTCTCTCCTTGTCAATCATTTCTCTAACATTGGCAAATCGCAATTCTCAGACTACAATTTTCCTCTAGACAATATAATCAAACCTTGTATCTTTGCCGAAGATAATTTCCCCCTCTCTAATTTATCGGAGAAGGAGGAAATTTGGCTTACTGTTTCTTATGTGAACCCGTGGGGTGCCCCGGGCCCGGATAGTTTTCAACCGTTTTTTTTTAAAGAGAATTGAGATATTTTAGGACCAGATGTTATTAAGACGGTTCAAGAATTTTTCCATTCGGGGGTTCTAAACCCGACTATCAGTTATACTTTCATTACCCTTATCCCTAAAATATCTACTCCTCAATCTTCTGCTGACTTCAGACCCATTAGCCTGAACAACACTGTTTACAAGATCATTTCTAAAATCTTAGCAAATAGACTCAAGCCTATTCTGAATAATATTATCTCTCCAAACCAATCCGCTTTCCTTCCAAGCAGGATAATTACAGATAATATAATAATAGCTCATGAGCTTCTTCACTCTAAGATATCAAAAATAAAAAAAGGTTTCCTTGCTCTTAAGCTTGATCTATCTAAATCTTTTGATCGAGTGGAATGGCCTTCATTAAAAAAGCTCTTCTTTCTTTCTGTTTCAATGGATCTCGGGTCAACCTGGTTATGAAATGTTTCTCTACTTCATCTTTTTCTATCCTTCTTAATGGTTCTCCGGGATTTCTCTACTTCAAGAGGTATCAGACAAGGAGACCCGCTTTCTCCTTATCTTTTCCTCATATGCATGGAAGTTTTGTTTAGACTTCTCCATAAAGCTGCCGTGGATAAGAAAATATCTGGAATAAAAATTAACAAATATGCCCCGAAAATTTCCCACCTATTTTTTGATGATGATTGTTGCCTTTTCACTAAAGCCGATCTAAGCGAATCAAAATATTTATTGGACATTCTCTCTAAATTTGGTGAGATAACGAGTCAAATGATCAACCTTCAGAAATGCGGAATTCATTTCAGTCAAAAGATTCCTCATAACATTGCAAGATTATTGTAAGAATTCTTAAAATCTAGCTCATGACAAAAGCGAGAAATATATAGGAACCCCGCTCTTTTTCGACAAAAACAGAAAGAAAACCTTTGATCCTGTGCTCCAAAAACACTACTCAACTCTTCAAGGGTGGAAATATAAGCTTTTCTCCCAAGCGGAGTGTATAGTTCTTATACGGTCTATTCTTCAGGCTTTCCCTTCCTATCAAATGCAATGTCTTGATCTTCAAAAATCTACCATAGATTTATTGGATTATATTCAAAGAGACTTCTGGTGAAAAAAGGATAATGGAAAAAAAGGATTTTTATTTAAAAGCTTAGAGAAGCATCTGCATATCTAAATCTCAGGGTGGGCTTGGTATCAAGAATCCTCATCATTTTAATATAACGATATTGATAAAGCTAGCCAGCCGTCTCTTGAAAGAACCTAACCAGCTTTGGGTTAAAATTTTAAAGGAAAAATATTTCTCAAATGGTAATCCTCTAGAACCCTCCAAAAAATTAAATTTGTCTTAGATCTAGTATTCTAAAAGGATTAGCAATTATTAAGAATAATTTTATCTGAAGAGCTAAGAATGGGGAGTCAGTTAACATTTGGGAGGATCTGTGGGTTCCTAGTCTTGACATTATATCTAAACCATCAGATTATGATAACACAATGCCTTAAAAGGTTAAAGTTCTATTATTTCATGATGGAACATGGGACATTCAAAGATTAAATGCTCTCTTCACCAAAGATATTTCGGAAAGGATCCAAGCTATTTCCCCATTGGTTAAAGAACAAGATACAATCAGATGGAAACATCACCCTAATGGAAAATTCTCTGTAAAGAACATCTATAATTTCCTATGTTCTAAAGCACATGATAAACCCATAAATTTCCTATGGAAAAAGATATGGAAATCTTCAGTTATCCCAAGAAATTAAGGTATTTATTTGGAAATTTGCCCAAAGAGCGCTCCCGATTTCAAGCAGACTTTCTTCTTTTGTTCAGCAAATTTACTTAGATTGCAGGTTATGTGACACCCAACAGGAGGAGTCCGAAATCCACTTATTTAGAGACTGTTATTTTGCAAGATCTATTTGGTTTGACTTTTCCTTAGATTCTATTATCACGGATTTTCAAACGGATTCAATTCAACAATTGGTTTTGGATTGGCTGGACTCAGGAAAATACAATGAAAGGAGTGACATGATTGTTACTATTCTCTGGTTTATTTGGAAACATAGATGCGCAGTTTCTTTTGATGACATTAAACCGGATCCAATGTGCCTGATTTAACAAATCAAGAACCATCTCAATGCTAGCACTCCTACTAGTAAAGAAAAGAAGAAAATATCAATAGTCCAAAAAACCTCGAAACAAGATTGTATCACTATAAACTCAGATTGGATTATCTTTACATAAGTGTCTTTCGAAATCGAAGATCTATCTAATACATATGCTTTTATTTTATACTCAGTGGATCAAGAATCTTATATGCACATTTCAGCAGAATTAGATTGGGCTACTTCAACACTGCAAACAGAAACAAAAGCTCTTTCAAAAGCCACTTCATGGTTATCAGATAACATTTTATCCAGTGTTACAATAGTACAAACTGTAAGCAGCTAGCTGACTCAATAAATAATTCCAAAGTTAAAGATTTTTGGCAAGTGGAAAACTCTATTATTGAGGTAAAAGATAAATTGGTTAATCTTCCTCAAGCTCAAGTTTGATATATCGACAGGAAAAGTAATAATGGAGCACATAATATAACTAAAGAAGCAAAAATCAAGAGGCTTCAACATATCTCTTTGCATTTACACCAAAAAATTAAATAAGTCTACTGTATTTCATAATATTTTTTACATAAGAAAGTTATTGTTAACTTGATGTACTATTTATCTTGAGCTTAATATATTTATCCTTTTTATAATATATTAAAAAAAAGAAAATAAAAAGGATAGACTATATATTAAAACGCTATATCCCATAGCCTTTGCCTTTGGAAGATTAAATTAATGGGAAAAGTATCAAAATTATATATATTAGACTTGGTTTAATAATCTCACTGAATTGAAACAGAAGCAACATCCGTCCTATCCACAAGATGAAACCTACAGGCAAACTCATTTTTTCATTTTGGAAAAAAATATATTATTGGAGTTGAAGTCCATTGGTTTTGAGAGCTTCCAAGATAAGAAAATAGGGTTATCAAGTAGGAAACTCAATAACCCCCCTATCCTACTATTCTCAATAATGGCTAAAGTTCTCTTTATTAATTAGTTTTAATGAACTTAATTAGTTAAACTAATTAAGATTTAGTAGTTCGATAAAATTAAAGAATTTTTGGTTTATACTTAGTTTTTGAAAAGAAAATATTTTTTTATAGTCTACGGCTGGGAACTCATAAACTCATACCGTAAAATATTTCTACAGCTGAGAACTTATAAACTCGTAGTCGTAAACTACCTCTACGGATGGGAACTCATGAACTCTCAACCTTAAGCAAACCTACGGTTAGGAAATACTAATATCGGTTGGGAATCTGGTTGTCATTACACATTCTACTACAAGGAAAATACATATATGACTAGGAATTCTTCGTTTCCCAGCCATAATAAGTTGATAATATCTAACTTACGGCTGAGAGTTCTTATTTTCCCAACCTTAAACCTATTTTATGGCTTGAAATTGCTCTTTTTCCGGCGGTAATAGATGATTTACGGTTGTGAAAATAAGAACTCACAGCGGTAAACAGTTTCAGAAGCCCAATTTTAAACCCTAACTTCATTGAATCACAACTTTTAACCAATCAAAAGTAGAAATAAATGACGGGTTTTTCGATTGTTACCTTATAACAGTAATTTTTGGAGTTTTAACGTCAGTTTCAACTCCTTCATTCACAAATTCTTGATTTTCAGTTTCAACATCTTCATTTGAAGATGGTTCTGTTGAATTCACTTGGTTCAGTTAAGAATCGATGATTAATCGTCATTGAAGAAGAAGAGAGAAGAAAAAGGGCGATGGAGAAGAAGAAGAGATGAATTATAATGAAAAGACATTTTTGACTTTTGGTATAGATTAGGTTCCTCCCATCTACATTTTGAACATTTTAATTCATTACATCCCTTAAAACTTAAAGACTGCTGTTCTAATAATAGGTTTATTTAAAAATACCTTTCCGGATGTAGTGGGACTTATATCCACTTATCCCATGTGTTAGGGAGAATTTTTTTTACTGACAAATCCTGATTTTCAACATCAAAAAATTAAAACCAACTCTCATAATAATAGGTCCGTGATATTCTTGTATGACCTGCCATTCCAAAAAAAACAGAAAAGTTCAAACCCTAATTATAACCTAGCAAGTTTTGGTAGTATTTTTTCAAAGAGATTAAGTGGATTTGAACGTGGATTTTACAATGTTAGAGATAGAGGTGTAAATTAGATCGTGCCAGAACGTTGATGGCCCAGCATAGCACGCTAAAATTTGAGTACAACACGGTATATCATGTAACTTAGCACAACACCACACGACACACCACGGGTTTCATGTGCTGAAATAGAATCGTTGTTAGGGTTGTAAGAAACCGATCAAAAGACACCACATACCCCTGTCACCGACACGTTTTCTTCATTTTTCCAATTTTAACGTTTTTATCAAACAAAAAGTAGTTTTTAAAACTCCATAATCCTATCATGCTCTTACGTGTTCCGTCCGCATTTTTTTGATCGGTTTCCATCCTCTTTCATTGTATAGTGCACATTGACTTTGATAGACTAGCAGCTAGTACATGTTGCCGACAATACTCAACAACTACCCACCAGGCACCACCCATCAAACACCTAGTTAAACCATATGTTTTAAACTCACATTTAGAATCTTTTATCTTTGTCTCCTTTAACACATTATATATATATATATATATATATATATATATATATATATATATATATGTTCAGATAGCGTGAAGGGCCTTTAGTTGGTCAATAATGGTTAGCAAAGAACGACAATTGACATACCTTCCTAGTATTAACTATTCAAAGTAATAATAACCATTTTTTCATTTTATCTTCCAAAGCTTTCAAGATGATGAAAACTATAAATGAAGCACAATTGAAGCCTAAAACATTCACAATCAAACTCCGAGGAAACTCAAAAATTCCTTCCATACTTTCCAATCAGTCATAAATCACAATCACTTTGGTGAAAATGCGTGGCCACGTAACGAACGAGATGGATGTCGTAGGAGCATCGGCTGATGAGTTTGGGCCGTCTACGGTTCAAAAGATCTTCCTAAGCTCATCATCACTCTCCAACCTGGTGCTTTCGAGAAAATCGATTACGTCGAAGGTGATGGAGGACAGGGTACTGTCTTGCACATCGTCATGGCTCAAGGTATTCTTAATTAGTACTTCTTTGATTTTTTTCCCTCTTGCAAAATAGATTTTCTGAGTTTCTATAATTCTTTTATCATCTATAAATTTTTTAATACTAACGAGTTTCAAACTCAGATAACTGATATTATCATTTTCAATTCAGTTTATATATTTGCATAGGTTCTCCATATGATTTAACAATTTTTGGTATTGTTGTGTTTGATATAGGAATACCAGGGCCACGTGAATGGAGAGAAAAGTTTGTAACAATTGATAATTGTAGAAGGGTGAAGCAGCTTCAACAGATTCAAGGTGGATATCTTGATCTTGGATTTTCGTTGTACAAAGTCACTTATGAAATTCTACCAAAGGATAAGAATTCTTGCATCATTAGGTCAACGGTCCAGATTGACCTTGATGACGAGAATTTTGAAGCAAATGCTCGTCTTATCACCGTTGATTCTATGTGGGGTATGGCTAAATCAATTGTTAAATGCGTACTTGACAACAAAGCTAACTAGTAGAAAGCTTTAGTTGGACTTGTGGGTTATGCCCATCATGGGCCATGGCCCGTAACACTTTTGTTGGGTTTCCTTGGTGTTTTCATGCAATAAAATGGAGTATGTTATATTTGGGGCATGTGCCCCCATCCAAACAACCTTCTTTTGTTTTTCTTTTTATCAATTAATGTATTTAAGTTGTTGAAAATGAGAAATAGATCTTTTTACAATTTTATTCTTAGGATGGACCTATATGAGAAATCAAATTCGGTTGTCTAGTCTAATATGATATCACTTTAAAATGACTCACATGTGCTTATCGATATTGGCATAAACAATTTAATTGAATTATTACTACGATAAATTAATAATTTTGTTCACTGATACAAACAAACTGAATAAATAATTTTTCAAGTTTTTATTAAATAGTTTATTCCAAAGCTAAATGGTATTATCCCATTAGTAATGATATTTTATAAGGCGAGATCATGTGCATCCTCTTAAATGGCTTTGTTTGTCTAGTTAGATGGATGGATAAACAGGGTGCGCCACTATGGAAAATGCTATGGGCGATGACCACTATGTTGAGCAACATAGTGTTGGTCGCTGGTATAAACACTATGTCGATTCTTGATCGCTAGCGACCAACACAATGTCGCTCGACATAGTGGTCATCGCCCACGACCGACTCCCTACTACCTATAAATAACCAGACTTTCTTCTCAATTTTACATCTAAAAACACCAAAATCATCAAAAAAAAATAAAAAATTACTACGATAATGAGTCAAATTTTAAGAGCCAAAAGAAACAGAAAAGGTCAACCAAGAGGCGGCCCAAGTAGTGGAGTGAACTGGAATCAGGATAGAGATGAGGGGTTCTAAGAGGTTAGACAACTTACGGACACTGGTGTAGTGGAAGGTCATATATCAGGCCATCAAAAGAGAAGTCGGTATACCAGGCTAAGAGGTGGGTTAACTGAATTTCATCTCGTGTATGAATGGCTCCCTGATACAGTTAAAACAAGAGTCTGGAGATATCCATGGTATCGCTTATATTTGTTAAACCCCAAGAACCACAGGGACATTGTTGTTCAAGTATTATTAGAACGTTGATGGAAGACTACAAATACGTTCTATTTTAGAGATTTCGAATGCGGTAAGTTTGTTTGTTCTCTAATTAATTTTTTGTATTTTTATTTTTGGTTTTATATATGTAAACTTTAGGTTATGCAAAACAATAGGTTGATTGAAACTTTAGATTATGTAAACTTTAGGATTTATAGCCGAAAATAATTCCAAAATGTTGTTTGTAGGAGTTACGCCGTTAGATATTTATATGTTGACGGGAATATGATAGACACATTTTAGTGTCTAATTTGCACCTTAATTTCTAGTGAGTTAGTATTCGATTTTGCGTCTATTACGTGTTTTTATGCTTTTGTAGGTACATTTGAAGAATAAAGATTTGTGGAAAAATTGGCTCAAAAAGTGATAAAGGCACCCAAGGACAAGTGTTATTTGGCACCCTAGAAGTGGATAAGGGGTACCCTCGAGTCAACTCGGTCAAATCGGGTCAAACCCGAGTCAAATCGGTCAACCCGAGTTGACCGAGTCAACTGCCAGTCACGGGATCGGGACGGAAACAGCATACAACTGGATACTTTGGTTCACGTAATTTTTAGCATATTTTGCTCCCAAATTGATACACAATATACTAGAGGTCCATACAAGATTAAACACATCGAGTTGGAGTGATTTACGCCGGAAAAAGAGGTTCCTGGAGTGAATTTGGACGGAAAAAGGAATCACTCTTTGATTCGGATTTGGGAAGATTCTAGAGTGTTTTAAAGAGTTCTATTAGGTTTAGAACTCTCCCTAGGGTTTGTAGAACCTATATATATGAAGAGAATCCAAGAAAAATCAACATAAAACCCTAGAGAAGAAATTAGAGCAAATCCGGCAACTTCCGGTCGCCGCCGGTGACCTGCTGCTGCTCCGGCCGGCGTGTTCTTCATCCACCATCACCGAAGGAGACGACCTTGTAACATCTATATACGTTGCATATCCAGTGTTACATTCTGCTCCTGTTGCGTATTCTTTCAAATCTTTGTTGCTTGAAAACACTTCTGTAACGGCTGAACCCTGTTCTGTAACACTTATAAACGCGTCTGTTCAGCTGTTGCACCATTATTCAACCTTGTAATCAATATTTTGAGCAATGAAAAGATCTTTTGAGCAAGTTTTCTTCACCATGAGCTAAGTCTATTTACTGGGATGATGGATAAGGTACTTTTCTCAATTTTATGTGATTTAATTATTTTCTAATAATTATTTATAATTCTTTTGTTATTAGAATTGCATAGTTTTAAATAGTGAAAACGGTTTTCTTCCAACAGTTGTGCTTTTGCTTGATGGATTATGCTTGGTTAATTAATTTTGATAGTCCATGCTTGTGATTTACCTCTGTTTGTTAGCATAATAAAACCAATTTTGGCAATTACTTGTGCTTCAATTAATTTAATAAGAATTATCTGATTAATCACATAGGTTGTTAGAATTACCTGATTCCTGATTCCTAGTCCTTTTAAAATTATTCAAAAATCATCTTTAGGTTATTTAGTCTTTTTCTTACTCCTGGAATTTTCTAGAGTTAATTAGAATCATTATTTTCTAAAATCATTACCTTCACAAGTTCGAGAATCGAACCTTTATTTACTACTTCTAAAATTACATCAGAATACTATGCAAGGGGGATATTATTACATATGACCAAGGAAAGTTGCAAAAGAAGGATAGATGGAAAGAACTCCTTGTATTGTATTCTTCTGATGAGTCAGGAAATGATAATCACAGAATTATCCACGCTGGTGGAATCAGAGTCTCTGGGTTGAAAGTGTTTTTAAAACGCTATGCAGAGAATGTTCTTGAGTATCCTGAAGAAAAGAAAGTTGAGCACTATGATGAGCTCGAAAGAGTGTTTCTGTTATGAGTGATAGGAAAATTGCTTTTTCAAAATGCTAGAACAGTGACACCTATTGGTTTTCTGGAAGCGTTTGGGGACTTAGAGAAAGCTCCAGAGTATGACTGGGGGTCTGCACTATTATCTTCGATCTACATCGGCCTGGGGAATTGCGTGGGCGCCAGACCAAGTTTGAATTTTTTTTGGAAATCTTGGAAGTGAATAGCTTATAATTTTCTTATAGAATCACAAATGTTAAATTTAGATTATAATTTTCTTATAAAATTATAAATGTTACATTTTACTTATTAAATTTTGCAATGTTTTCACAATATTGGTGGTATACTTACTTCCACGTTGGTGAACCTGCTCTTATTCAACCAGCCATTGTTTTTCCAATTATAGAGAAATACCGGTCTGCCAACTAGTACCCATTTCAGCCAGATGACAGTCAACACTCTGAGCTGGTTAACATGATTCAACAAACAATCATAATAAGGCAAAACTTAATTCCTATGCCCTATGCGGATCATCCACAGTACCACACTGAAGCTGCTCAAAGGATGCTATAGTTGAGTTTACATCGACCATTGTTTTACAGTGCTGAATTCGGGAAAGGTGTTTGGTATTTTGGGGAAAGACTCCTTCTTCAGCTTCAATGAAGAACAATAAAAGCAATTAACCCACTTCCAATCGCGGAGATTTCCTTAGAGGATTACCGTTTGTTGATACAAACTTCTCATGAATGGGCTCATGTTGATGACTTGGTCGAGGATGTTGACGAATGTGATTATATGAGTTGGTTCAAAAATATTAGCAAGTCTAACATTCAGATGGAGCCGCAACATGTGGGATTTATGGATGTGCCATCTCTAGGTAGATTGCTACTTGATTCTGCGTTTCTTCCATCCCAATCTCCACCAGCTTCTTCGTCAGCTTCCTTTGTTTATCCCAGTGGCGAGGGAGGTTCGTCTTCTTCGCCATCTATGCCACCGTTTGACTGGGATGTGCCGAGTATCAATCTACAAGGGGAGCGTGTAAATGTTATAATTACTTCTCAAGCTATGGAACAGTCGTATCCCTATTGGGGGCAGAAGCTTCAGTAATGGAGATGCGGCAAAGGTTGAATGATTATCATTGGAAACAAAAGGAATTGGAGAGACAATACATGGAGCTCCTGGAAAAAATAACATACACATTGAGTCTTAGTATTCCAGATGAATCCAGTTCAGGTGCAATTCATAGAGTGCATGAATTCAACCAAGTCGAGCAAGTCATAGAAGCATAGGCAGTCGTAGAAGCAGTCAAAGAAGTGTTGCTACACTAGAGGAGAACGTGCCAGAAACTTATCTGACACCTGAGTCCGTATGATTGGATTTCACAACTCTAGAGAGTAATCAATTATTTATGAATCTCTATACCCCTCAACCAAGAGTAAGAGGCTTCACAGGGTATCGACCCGTTCGAGACGTTGAGGCATCCAGTTCTCAGCTTCCTTCGATTCCTTTTGGAGGTTATGGTGATGATGAAACTCAACCTCCTGAAGCTACTCAAGCTGCTACTATAGCAGCCATGTTAGCATAAGGGGGCTACCCCCAGATGATAACTGGATGTTTCCTCAAACAGAAAATCAACCAGGAAATAATATGTAGTTTTAATTGAATCAAAAAATATGTAACCTTGATTTTGTGTATTGAATCAAAAACTTGTTTTAATTTAATTATTAATGAATTTAAATGCGTGAATGTTAAGAGAAATTACATTTGGTAAAAAGTAGGAAATAATTTGTAATTTGATTGAAACATTTTGATTGCAAGTTTAATTAATAATTTGATTCAATTAACTTAAACACTAATATCAATTACACAAATCTCCATTACATTAATTTACTACTATACTACGCTCTTTTACAAGATATAAAACTAGGGCTGTAAAAACTTAAACACTTCAGTAAAAATATCTGATAATTTTGGGCCTCCTGTTTATCTTCATTTGACGTATCTTCCATTCGATGCGCTCCTGAGAAGATTTTCCCTTATTTTTGTGAGAAATACTACAAATAACTTTCAATTTTTTTTTACCTTCATTTTTCATGGCTTGAACATTTCTTTTTCTTTTCAGTGCGACTTGGTTAATATCTAAAACCCGAAGACCTCTTTTTTCATTCTCTATTTTCTTGTAACCATCACATATCTTACTAACAACGGCTTCAAGTATGACTCCAGAAAAATCTAGTTGTGTTGCCAAATCAAGATTTGCAATTTGGGCAATTTTGAAAAAAAATTTGTAGAAAATAATCTAGAGTAGAAAGTAGGAAAATTTTTAGGTAAAATTTTTGGTGTAAAAAATGGATTTGAAAATGGTGAATTTATAGGCGGGAAGCTGTTAGCCGTTGGCGACATAGTCTCGGTCCAGCGACAAAGAGTAAGTCGCTTGTCGCTCGACCAAGACTATGACGCGCAGTGCATCTGCTCAAATCAGAGCGTTTGAGAGACCAATTTGATCATTTACTAGGTACGTAGTGGGTGTTTTTGGTCAAATTGGAGTCACTTGAATAATACCAACGAAATCAAGTACTAACTCCTATGTATTATTGAATTAACCGATCAACCTGCTTGTTATCCGACATTTTTTCTTCCGTTACAAAATACAAAAAATTTCTACATATTTTACTTTATTATCATTTGATGTTTTTAGAGGTGCATAGTACTTGGCGTAAATTGCAATGTTTTTGATATCACAGATGATGCTAACTTGACACCAAAAACCAAATCTTTTTTTGACTTTGGTCAATGCTGATTGAGAAGTCTAATCCTGTGTGGTAGCAAAATTTGGTCCCCTTATAGCAGCCATCCTAGTACAAAATAATTGAGTAGACTATGAAACACGTGGTTGTGCATAGTCCTCATCAAGTTAGGTCCATTGTTGAAATCAGAACTCAATCATATACTTCTCTCCCCAATGTCTGACTCAACTATACAAAATTGCTGTAGGGTTTAGCAACAATGTTTGGGGGTGTACAGAAAATCTGTATAAGACAAAATAACCCCAAGCATTGGATTGGTACACCCCCGAGCAAATTGATAACCCCCCGTAGCAATTATGCAACTCATAAGAAACCAAACTCGAGTTGAAGATTTTCCTCCATGTATAGTTTCTTCCTTGTCACACTCATGACTTACAGTAACAGACAAAGAAGACTACTACAACCTCCACTCATTCATCTTCTATATCAAGTCTCATGTCTCTTACTCTAGCTCATCATCAAAAGTGAGCAGTAGTCATGGCAGTCGGATTCAATAGAGAGATGAGTGGTGAGTACAGAAACAATCAATATAATGGGAGAGTCACAAAATTTGTAATACTGTCATGTATAATGGCTTCCATGGGTGGAGTTCTCTTTGGTTATGATATTGGAATTTCAGGTATGCAGTCATGTATTTATCAATTTGGATTTTTAAATAGCTTTTTCAAGTACATAGATAAAATCCATGTATCACCATGTTTATGAAAATTTGCGAGTTGTAAATGTGAAAAATGATGAGATTTTGCGGTGTTGATTATAATTGAAACAAATTATTTTAGGTGGAGTAACATCAATGGAGCCATTTCTTAGGAAATTCTTTCCAAAGGTGTATAGAAGAATGAAAGAAGATACAGACATCAGCAATTACTGCAAATATGATAGTCAGCTCTTGACTTCATTTACATCATCTCTTTACATTGCTGGTCTTATGGCTTCTTTCTTTGCTTCATCAATTACACGAGCCTATGGCCGAAAGCCTTCGATACTCATCGGTGGTGCTGCTTTCCTTATTGGCACAGCCCTTGGTGGTGCTGCTGCAAACATTTATATGCTTATACTCGGTCGCGTCTTGCTTGGTGTGGGCGTTGGATTTGCGAATCAGGTAATTAAGGTCCATCTCGTGGGTCATCAAAGTTCTGCCACAATTTCCTGCACCCAGAAAATGTTTGCCAAATCCTTGCTCATTTCTGTGTTTTACAGGCAGTCCCACTTTATCTATCAGAAATGGCACCGACTAGATATAGAGGAGCAATTAGCAACGGTTTCCAGTTGAGCATTAGTCTTGGAGTTTTATCTGCTAATCTCATCAACTTCGGCACAGAAAAGATCAAAGGCGGTTTAGGCTGGAGAATTTCACTTGCAATGGCAGCATTTCCAGCTTCAATTTTAACTCTGGGATCCTTCTTCCTGCCGGAAACCCCAAACAGTTTGATTCATCGTGGGAGTAACCAGAAAGCAATATTGACATTGCAGAAAGTAAGAGGGACAACTGATGTCCAAGCGGAGCTTGACGATTTGATAAATGCTAGTTCTACGTCAAAGGTACCAAATCATCTTCCATTCCAAGAAATCCTACAGAAAAAATTTCGGCCTCAACTCGTAATGGCAATTGCCATGCCATTCTTTCAGCAGGTAATTAAAATTCGGCACGAGAACTTTTGGCACACGGAACAAATCATAGGAAAATGTGGTTATTTTAGTTCATTCAATCTTCTAATGCAGGTAACAGGAATCAATGTGATTGCATTCTACGCACCGTTGCTGTTTCGAACAATCGGCTTAGGCGAAAGCGCGTCACTCATGTCAGCTGTATTGACAGGTCTAGTTGGGACATGTTCGACCTTCGTATCAATGTTTATAGTCGATAAGTTGGGACGGCGAGTACTATTCATCTTTGGAGGAATCCAAATGTTCATATCACAACTAATAGTTGGAGGCATAATGGCATATAAACTTGGTGATCATACTGAATTACTAACCAAAGGTTATGCATACGTAGTACTAGTTTTCATCTGCGTTTACGTTTGTGGCTTCGCATTCTCTTGGGGTCCATTAGGTTGGTTAGTTCCAAGTGAAATTTTTCCCTTAGAAATTCGGTCGATCGGGCAAAGTATAACAGTGGCTGTGAATTTCATATTCACTTTTATAATTGCTCAAACATTTTTATCAATGCTTTGTCATTTCAAAGCTGGGATATTCTTCTTTTTTGGTTGTTGGGTACTTGTAATGACAGTATTCGTATATTTTTTCTTGCCGGAAACTAAGAATGTACCTATCGAAAAGATGGACAGGATATGGAGGGAGCATTGGTTTTGGAAGAGAATTGTTGTGGAAGAACTTGGAGTTTAAGTGTGTATACTAGAATGTTTGGAAGATGAGAGAATTGATATGTAATCTTGAAAACTCATTTATATAGTAATTTCTTTAATAATAGTAATTACTATATAAATTGAAAAGTAATTTCTTTAATACTAGTAAAGCCACAACAATCAATAGCATTAGGAAGGCAATGGGCCGGATTTGGATAAAACTTGCAGAGTGGAGGCGGATTTAGCCCATTGTTGGAAAAAAGGAAACTCTATTTGGGTCTGCCACATTACCCAAACTAATTTTAGGAAACAAAATCTAAAATAGAAATTCAGTAATCATAATTCGACTCTAATTTGCATTCGTGATTTGCAAGCTTTCAGGTCATATAAATATTCAATCAGGAAACCACAAACTTTTCATATTAAAATTTTCAAACCATAATTCTCTTACTCTGGCTGTCTCTTGAAAAATCTTTCTTCCTGTTCTTATTTTCTACAACAACAATGGCTGCTATGGTTATTTCTTCTCATGTTCAACAAAAGAGGAAGATCGATTTTGGATTCGAAGAAGCAAAGAAAGTGAAGAAAATCAGAATCAGGTGCACACCATCTCTATTACCAACCTTGAGCACTTTTGATCTAAAAGACGTGAGTTATAGCAACCAAGAATTGGAGAAACCAGTAATAAGGAAAATTAGGATTAAGTATACACCTGTTTCTAAAGAGTTGAGTTATAACCAAAAAGAAAACAAGAGATTGATTCAACTCAGTCGAATGTTAGGTAATCTTTTCAGGCGATCTTTCTTTACTAACCAAAAATTGTGTTTAGTTCTTGATTTGGATCACACGCTGTTGCATTCCGTGAGAGTTCAAGATGTATCGGCAGAAGAACAAGAATATCTAAACTTGAGGGTTTCATCCATGAAGGATATGGATGGAAATAATTTGTACCAACATATTGGTCGATACACAAAACTCCGGCCTTATACACGAAAGTTTCTGAAAGAAGTCAGTAAATCTTTCGAATTATTTATATATACCATGGGCACAAGGGATTACGCAAAAGAGATGGGAAGATTACTCGATCCTCAAGGGGTTCTCTTCAGGTCTAGAATCGTCTCCAGAGATGACTCAACCAAGGATAATAGAAAGAATCTGGATGTTTTAGCAGGTCCTAACGAGAAAAACACGATTATAATTGATGATACCAAAAGTGTATGGGAAGAGAACGAAAAGAATCTGATAAAGATTGAGAAGTACAACTACTTCACCGAAGGAGGCCATAAGTTGAAGGAGGATGACGAAGAAGATGAAGATGAAGCCCTAAAATCGATCTCTGAAGTTCTTCGACGTGTTCACAAGAATTTTTTTGAGCTATTCCCAGTCCCGTCAAGTAATGTTGAAGTTCAAGAATATGTCAAGTCCGTAGATGTAAGGCCAGTATTGAGTCTCTAGAAGAAAGTAGTAATCAAGGAAAGGTGCAGCAAAAAAGTAGAGTAGTCATAATGTACTGAATCCATTAAATTGATTATACTGTAACGTACTCTTGTTTACTGAACAATCCAATTTTATGTATATATAAAAAATCCGTTGTTTATTGAATTGCGTAATTTCTTTTGTTTAACCTGTTCTTTCCCTTCTTGTTGAATGATTCGGGTATTTTTCGATTCAATTTTGTGCAACACATTGTTGGTTAGCTGCGGTATAATATTTACTCCTTTGTGGATTAATGCGATTGTAATATACAGGTTCCGTTCTATACTACTTGTTATAGGAAGAGCTAGTGATTGTCCCCTGACTTGATATTACGAGTTCAGCAAGTCTCTGTCGCTGCTGCTGAAGTTTCTCTGTTCATTCTTGTGAGCACTCAAGTTGCTTATGCTAAGGCCCAGCGCCAATCAAGTTATGCCTTGTCCTACTGTGTTGGAATTTCACTTGTCTGCCCTTGATTGCTATAAACATTAGCTAGTTTTTTTTTGTCAGTGCTGGTTATATACTGAGTTAACTGCATAATGTTCAGGAGCTAAGAGGTACTTCTGTACAGAGCAATCAACTTTTTTTGCAGAATTCTAAATTTGTATGAAAAAATTCGAAATAAAATAGACTGGTATATGTTTATAGAGCTTCAATTACTTTACTTGTAAGATCACATAAGAAAACTTCAATTATCTTGGATCAAGAGCGTTTACAGGTCACAGTAACCAGCCAAATGGAAATATAAACATGATCTGAAACAAGGAATTATAAAGACTTGAAGATTGCAATGACGGCACAAATTTATTGAACTAAAGTATAAGAGAGATCCACCTTTAGTCGACATCCTCGATACTGGGTTCAGAGCTTCTAGCTCTGTTCGAAGGACCTGCAACATCCTGCTGGTTCATCTTATTAGTGATGGGGTCGCATACACTTTCCAACTTCCTCATCTCGGTGTAAACATCTCTTATGGCAGCTAGTTGTTTGCTATCCAACCAATGAAGGGCTTTGTTGACTGCATTATTCATCTTCTTGTTATCATCTGTTGATAGCTCACGTTCGATGATACTAAACTTGTCCCTCATCTCGTATGCGTAATTCTCAAAGGAGTTCCTTGACTCCACTTTCTTTCTGTGTTGCTCATCTTCTGAATTGTATCTCTCAGCCTCTCGACCTAACCTTTTAATATCAGCATCTGACAACCTCCCTTTGTTATTTGTAATTTTGATCATACTTTTGTTCCCTGTTGTCTTGTCCATGGCAGATACTTTCAATATACCGTTTGCATCCATATCAAAACATACTGTTAACTGGGGAACTCCACGAGCTGCAGGAGGAATTCCTCCTAAACTGAACTGACCCAGCAAGTTATTGTCACTAGTACGAGTTCTCTCACCCTCATACACCTTAATCAACACACTCTTTTGATTGTCCACAAGGGTACTGTAAACATGCTCTGTCTTGGTAGGAATGGTAGTGTTCCTTGAGATCAATATATCCATAACACCCCCATTTGTCTCGATACCGAGAGAAAGAGCGGTGACATCTGACAACACCAAGTCCCGTGTCACCTCATTACTCTCACCATTCAATTGAGCAGCTAGCAGTGCAGCACCATGAGCCACAGCCTCGTCAGGGTTGATGCTCTTGCACAGTTCCTTCCCGTTAAAGAAATCCTGCAATAGAGACCGAACCTTGGGAATTCTAGTGGACCCACCAACGAGGACAACTTCGTGAATACTCCTCTTGTCCATGTCAGCATCCCTCAAACACTTTTCAACAGGTTCCATACATTTCAAAAACAAATCCAAGTTCAAGTGTTCGAATTTAGCACGAGTGATGGATGTATAAAAATCGACTCCTTCATACAGAGCATCAATTTCAATGGTTGCCCGAACATTTGATGAGAGGTCCCTCTTTGCTCTCTCACAAGATGATTTCAACCTTCTAACAGCCTTTGGGTTCCCACTAACATCCTTGTTGTACTTCGTATTAAACTCCTGTAGAAAGTGATACACCATCCTGTTATCAAAATCCTCTCCTCCAAGATGTGTATCTCCAGATGTAGCCTTGACTTTAAAGATGCCCCCATCAATGGTGAGTATTGAAACATCAAAAGTACCACCACCAAGATCGAAGATAAGAACATTCTCCGCACCAACACCGGTCGCTTTCTTATCAAGACCATATGCAATTCCAGCTGCCGTTGGTTCATTGATGACTCGCAGTACATTAAGGCCAGCAATTTTACCAGCATCCTTAGTAGCTTGACGCTGAGAATCATTAAAGTACGCAGGGACAGTAATAACAGCGTTCTTAACAATTGCACCAAGATAACCTTCAGCAATTTCTCGCATCTTAGTGAGTATCATGGCTGAGATTTCCTCAGCTGAAAACTGTATATCCTTACCCTTGTAACTGACTTGAATCATGGGTTTCTTGTCTAGGTCAGCAACGACTTTGAAGGGCCATAGTATAATATCACTCTGAATAAGGCTATCACCGATTTTCCTACCAATTAAGCGTTTCGCATCTATAAAACAGAAAACAAAAGAAACGATCTTGAGAAGCAAACTTTAACAGCCATGAGCTCATGATATTAATATTCTCATGCAACAGCTAATATTATCTAGCATCTGAGAGAATAATTAAAAAGAATTAGATTCATGAGATTTCTCTATAGGATATCATGAATACACAAAATACATACCAATCTAGATTACTAGATCACATAAACTCCAAAAGATCTAAAAGAACACATCAATGACCATAAAGGGGGTGGGCCTTATAGCTCAACATTCTCCTGACAAAATGGAGATTGAGGGCTTGAATCCCACGAAGGTGTATAACCAGACTTGGATGAGTAACATCACACAACCAGTCCATAAGGATTAGTCCAGGGTGCTACCCGACCTGCAGTACTCCTCCATACTTGACGCCTTTCGATACAAAAATCAAGAAACATGAATTTATTTTATTTTTGAAGGTTAAAATTTAGTTGCCAAGTTGCTTAGAAAGCAGAAAAAGAAAACAGAAATAAGAGAAGAAAGATGCACAAAATAGTTCAACACAGGTGCAGGTAAAGTAACAAAGCATTTCCAACCACACTATACAAACTGGACTGGATTAATTAAGCAGTATCCTCGACAACTAATAATACATATCTAGACAGCACAGTATTACTAACTTTTCTTATCTGGTGTTCTTTTACCACACCCTAAATTCAAGTCACTAACTTCCCCCATTCCACATAATCCTAGAGTTTCTTTTTGGTTTTAGCTCTTTTTTTCCCCTCAACAATACTACCAAATATATTCTTCCATCCATTCTCTTTTCCATTGTTTATAACTCCCAATAAGGTGCTAAATTTCGTAAAGGCTTCAAAATTTTGTACACTTGACATAACCTTTCTGCAAGCTATCTCAAGTCAAGTCATTTGTGTTCTATAACCATGGCGTGTGTATAAGATAATCCGAAAATCCACCCTACCAACCCCTGATGGTCAAAAGAATCAACTCTTTATGATCATGAAACTAACCCGAAAAGAATAATGGAAAACCAGAGAAAAAGAGTAGAAAAATGTAGTATAACCAACATGTTAATGAAATCGCGATATCAAAATTGGTGAAAAATGCAAAAAGCTTACCGTAAACGGAGTTGGTAGGATTTGCAGCCGCTTGATTCTGAGCAGCCTCACCAATCATACGTTCAGTGTTTGTAAAAGCAACATAAGAAGGAGTAGTGCGATTTCCTTGATCATTAGGAATGATCTCAATGCGATTTTCTTGTGATAGCCATACTCCTACACATGAATATGTTGTTCCTAAATCTATTCCTATTGCTTTCCCAGCCATTGTTATAATCTTAGTTCAATCAAAAGACAAACTCATAAAAGAAGAAAACACAACAACAGATAGGGGAAGGGTTGAGCTTATTGAGTTTTTTCCTTTAACAGACTTCTATGGATGGTCGTGCCTGGCCTATGAAGATTTGAGGGTGCTCTAAGAGACCAAAACACCTTAGACCGTTCTCAATACCGTTATTTATGATGAAAATTAGCCAATTACTATTCATTTTCCACAAAAACTAGATTGTTGTTGACCTTTCAAAGATGCAAAATTGAACAGTTCAATTAGTGAGTTATATTTGAGTATACATTTTTTCAGTCAACCATCCTAATTGCAACAATTCAATGGTCAAAACCTGAAAGGTGCTGCGCACGATCTCTGTAATAAAGTTGACAGTTTCTCTTGATGTTCCGATAATACGGCACCTTCAACTTGTTTCTTAGTTAAATCATTATTTTTATAATTTCTCAACTATATATTTTTAATACCAGTTTTCTATCTCTTTGTGGATGCAGATTCTGATCTTTGAATTAGTTTTGTATAGATCAGCGTTGGATTGAATTTACAGAATGAAGGGGCACGCGAATAGCAAATCCAACACCCTACAAGGTTCCTTTCTCCATTTTCTAACTCTGATCTGAAACAGAGTGTTTGTGCCAAATTTCTACTCAGCAGAAACAACCAAAAATCAACCAAAAATCAGAACCAAAATCATCAGAAAAAAGAGAAGAAACTGAGATAGGATTTAACGTGGTTCGGCCCTCAACAGCCTATATCCACGGGTACTGAATTTGAGAAGTATTTTATTGATGAATTGAGGTTACAAGTTCAAAAACTCCATTGGAGCCCTGGTGAAGATCAAGTTTACAGAGGTTTTTCTCAGAGCCGAAGAAGTTCCTCCCTTTTCTGTTCTTCTTCTTTTCTTTTTATACGAAAAGGAGTTGGGTCGACGAGTCACCCAACTTGGGTCGATGAGTCACCCAACCCTCAATACGTGGCGCCCTCTAATCATCCCATGTGTCGACCTAATCTCTTCCAAATTTTTCCATGTGGCTTCTCCCTATCCGTCCACTTGTCGATCTAATCTTCTTATCCTACGGGATTGGTTCGATCCATGTTTCGATCCCTGGTTCGATCCTTGGTACGATCCCTGGTACGATCCTTGGTACGATCCCTGGTACGATCCTTGGTTCGATCCTTGTTTCGATCCCTGGTACGATCCCTGGTTCGAGACATCTTGCGCTCCGCACTTTGCTGCCACGTGTCAGAGCAACTTTTTGGTACTCACAACTTGCCCCCTTTTCTTGAGAGTTATTTGAAGAAAAACTCTTAAGAAAATTACTTCAGATATTTCTTGCTTGGCCTTGTCACGATAAGAGTATGAACCTGATTCATTCAAAAATAGAATTTTGCTGCAAAACTTATACATAAGCGCATGTTAGCGTAACAATATTATTTTATGTATAAATCAATCAGAAATTCAAATTCAAAGTAACAATCGGAACGGGTCACATATAAGGTTCTTCATTGGGCGTAATTTTCTTTATACGCGCCAAAGCCTATTCGCGCCAGACATTCCGATAATTGTGGTGGGTGGCATTTTAGCCTGTTCACCTTTCAATAAGAGTCCTTTTTATGACTTATACAAACAAGAAAAATTAAAGCAAGAGAAAATTTTAAGTCAAAGAAATAAAGGATACTTATCGTTAGTTGTATCGTTAAAGCTTTTCTTTCCTTGTTTGGGAAGTGATGACATCGCTTAGGGACCGAACCATGATGTCGTTCTGAAGTATCCTTAGTGCGATCCATGCTTCGGATTAACAATACATCAAATTTGTGCAACGGTAGCACTTCAGGCTTGTGTACTTTCTTGGCTTCGTCATATTTTTGTCCCTATAAAGAAGAATTTTATATATATACTGATCGTTGGGTTAAACATTTTTTCATAAGTACAATGGATCGAGATCCCACACATACGAAACAAACCCGATCCAGGAGTAAGATACAGGGTTGGTCCCGAAACGTACTCTGAAAAATGATAACCAGACTCTGAAAATGAGAATTTTGTATCAAGACTCTTTCATAGGTTCTGCGACCTAATAGTCTTATCATGTCTCCAGCCACGGAGCTCAGTAGGAACACACGCTTAATCTATCTCGGGCATGGAGTAAATTAATGTGTCCCATAAATTTACTCTAGCCACTGAGCATTGTAGGATCACACGCCTAATTTATCCCTGGCATGGAATAAATTATGTGTGGTCCATCATTTTATTAAGACTCTTACATGGGTTCCCCCTTTGGGGATGCGCCCATTAGCCTTATTTCAAGACTTTTATATGAGTTCCCTCATTGGGGATGCACCCACCAGTCTTTTTTTTTGTCTCCTGAACGGAGAAATATCGGTAAGAAATATACCTGAAATGTAGATGAGAAGTATACTTGAAAAATCATCCAGATATTTCTCATTTCTCATTTCTTATTTAAGACATATCCCATATTCTTCTATATACATGAGAAGCATATATAGAAATAAAACATGACATATATTTTTAAATAAGACATGAGAATTATCCAGATGAATATTCCAAAGTAATTGCTGTTTGAGAAATCAGAAGTATACAAATGTAGAAGTATTCGCCTTCCAGAAATATTTGATGATAGGTTGTAAGAGATCCCCATTTTGTAAGAGATCGCCGCAAGAAATATAAGAGGTATCGCCTTTCGAAGAAGTTCAGAATAAATTGAAGTATTTACTGAATATTTTTCATGAAGTATGTACCATTTGAAGTATCTATCAATTGTCGCCTTATGCTAAGAAGTACAACGCATATAACTGGCGAATAATATTATTTATTTTGTATTAAGTAATTATTGAAATGAAATACCTATTAGCCCGCAGTATTTAGCCCATATAGCTAAAACCTTGATTTCTTTTTAGCATGCCCCCAGTGCATTATTGCGTAGCTGCCGCATCTTTGAAGTGTCCCTTACAAGTATCTTCACATCTCATAAAAATATCTTAACATTTCACATGTTTGAATCAAAAGTATAATTCAGACATTCAAAACTCAGTTTATAGTGTTTCAATATTTCCTAGCTAGTTGAATACTTAAAACTAGTCAAGTAAAATTCTTTTCTATAAATAGAGCTTAAAATGCATTTGTTTAATTAGTATTTTTGAATGCCCTGCGCATAAGCATATATGAACTTACTTCAATGCTAATTGATAACATAAAGCGAAAGATATAGCTGGAAACAAGAACTTAGCCTGTTATTCATTTTGTCCCGAATTAATGATCTCTTGTTCATGAACTATTGACCTCTGTGCGACTGAAGATGTTTGCATTCAGCTACACTTTACGGAAGATGTCATGCTCTTGAGTGTGTCCGTACCCAATCTGCTGCTCTGGAGATAACGAACCCAAGAATGGATTCATACTTTGAGAATTCTTGATGTAATTCAGTTGTCGAAGTTGTTGAGAATGGTATTGCCCCCATTCCATATTGTTTTGACAGAACTGATGACGTTCACTGCACTCATGCTTCAATATGATGAACAGATTTGTTGAAGATGTGGAAGATTGCGTAAGTCTGAGTTTGGAGCAGGGCCAGTCCCTCTAAAGATCATCTCCTGTTTATCATCCAACCACAAAGAACTCTAGGAAAGAACATCTAAGAATTCCAGTTTTGACGTTGACAATTTTTTTTTGTTGAGCTTTCAAATAGCTATCTTTGGCAGTATTCAGCGTTTCTTTTGTTGGAGTAAGCATACTGCTGAGCTTTCATTACACATTTGTGTCCAAAGCAGCTACAGAACATTCAAAATCTTTGCGCCATGCATCAAAAAATTTGAAGCAACAACATACTTCTTCCTGATTTGCTAAAATTCAACAAGATTTTATGGAGTTCTAATAAGAATAAGAAAGTCAGAGCGATTATACGACTTTAAACATCCAGTTCATAAAGCACAAATGAAGATTTGAAAATGATTATAATATCTTCAATTACAAACAAAACCATTTCCACGGCTAATTTATCATGTTAATTGAGCATAAAGATTCATACAAGATCCAAACATTAACATTCACATCCCATATGCAGGGACTAATAATGATACAAATTTGAGATTTTTTGAGTTAAGGTTCATCATGTTCTTAGGTGAAGTGAGATATTAACGCTCATAACTTATTAAGACAACTAGATTTTCCCTAACATTCAAGAAATATTCCATTCAGACATGTGAGATTAAGCTCATGCTTATAAGTAGTAAAGAATGTTGATGATAATATCCTTCAAAGATGAGAATTAAAGATCATGCTTAGATTATAACCACCACTCAAGATATGATATGCTTAGACTAAAGCTATTACTGAATAGAGAAGCATATTCTCATCAGTGAGGTATCAGAAATGGGACAATCACAATGAAAACACAGTTAGACATATTCTCAACAGTTATATCACAGTGAGCAATATCTAGCATGTTTAGTCATTCAACAGGCTTTTAACTAGGATTATTTAAGTTCTAGATATTCAGAGTTACATTATGCAGATGTACTAGAAATGAAACTTAAAAGATTGATGCTCAAAATTCCCAAAAAGATTTCAGTTTGTGATTGATACTATGGGTCAGTCTGGATTTCATTGCAAACATATGAGAATAGGCTTATGCTTTTAGGGATTAAAGAAAGTCTATGATGCAATCATTCATAGATAACAATTAAAAATCATGGATGAAAAGAAGCCATTATTCACAATATAGAATGAGTATAGCAATCAAATATTTGAGGAAAAATAACTTAGTCTTATCTCTTTGGAGTTTGAATTGAAATGCATAGGGGTTACTTATCTGCCCCCCTGAATTTTCTTTGCATTTCTGTGCAAAGAATACTTGTGCTCATGAAATTGCATTGGAACTGTGAATAACTCCAGCGGTTTTGTCAACCCAGTCCTATCTAACTGCTTCATTTGCAACTTGTAGTGTGTATGCTTTTGCTGGAGATATCATTCTGAAGGATGCACATGTTCATCAAAGCAACAATTCTTAATGTTGATGTACAAAGAACTACGATTCGACACCCAGGTAGTCTACACTCATTGAGGATGGTTTATGATGTCTTGCTCTGAACCTAACAAAAACACCACTGGCAAACTCAGATGTACCAGTTAATTGATGTACCAGCTGATTTACACTGTTTTAAACTTTCACAAGAAACTTGTTAGCGAGCAAACATGAATTTAATATTGTCTTCAAATCAAAGATTCATATATATGCCAATATGTAGCTATATAAGTTAACTAGATTTAAAGCAATCATAAATAGCTATTTGTGTACAATGATAAGCATTCAAATCCACTATCAAATGCCTTAAGAAAAAATTGTGCTATTTATGACTCTTGAGCTCAGTCAATTGTGCCTGATTAGTTGTGGCACTTTACAAATCCTAGATATTAACCTTAAATTTATATGATAGCTGCAACATGTTTTTTTGCATTTAAATCTCACGAAATTGGATTTATAAGCAAGCATTATGAGATAATATAAGATTGAGATAGAATTGCACTTAACTTTACGTGCAGATTATGAACTTGTGGTTAAATTTTAGCTGCATACTTGGATACATAAGCATAAGTTAACTGTGAGGCAGCAAAGATCATAGAAAAACTTATCTTTTTGAGGGAAGATTGCCTTTAATAACTGCGAATCAGCATCATTTTTAAAAAATTTCCAACAAGTCCTGCTCATTACCTTGTTTGTAATTGACATACAAAATTGTAGTTTACTGCTAATTTGCACCTTACAGTGCCTCTTGTTAAATCATTAAAAAGAATCATTAGCTTATCACTTGAACTCACAAGAAAAGAAACATTAGAACTCACAAGAAAATTCAGCTCTACCTAGTCATTTAAGCATGGTTTGAATTTGAACATGTGAGAATTAGCCTAAAATATAACAATGTAAATCATACTTGAAATTAATGGTCTTTCTGGACATCTACAGCAAACATAAACTTGGTGGGTATAGGAGTAACAACCGATCATGAGCAGGTAAAAATTCTTAAAGATTGAAAGTGAGAGAAAATTAAAATAAAACTATGGGTAATGTAAATTAAGGTGTTCTCATCGGAAATCTGAGGTTAGATTTTTGATCTGAGTAAGAAATTGAGAGATCAAGCAAATCTCAATGATGAACCTTAAAAAACAATTGAGCAATTTCTTCGGGTTTCTTATCTTGAAACCAAGATTGAGATCAGAGTAATACAAATCTAGTCTCCAATGTAAATAGAACGAAAATTTGGGGTTAGAAATTAAGAGTTTTATGCCTTTGCAACCATAAATCTGATTTCTCAGAAGCAAAATTATCACCTCAATCAAAAGAAAAACTGAGTTCAAGAGGAATACTTATCTGTTTTATTAGACTTTTTGATGAAATTGGTTCAAAATTGTCGGGATTCACTATTAATCTTCTGATTTTTCTCCTCGATTGAAGTCTTCTTCTTTCAGAACCAAGATCTATGGAGTTCGAACTAATTTGAAGTTTTCTGGAATATTTCGATCTTCAACTGCTATAGTTTCTCTACTGATACACACTTGAATCCGTCATTTTGATTTGTCAACTAATTTCTCTTTCAACTTTTCTTTCTGCGTTACCGAGTTTTCTAGTGTTGATGAAGATTCTGTTTCAAATTGGGTAGAACATATCGCTTCTGGTTTTTAAATTCTTCATTCAATTAGCTTGATAACGTCAGTTTAATCATAACCCAACCTTTTTTCTCTCCTCAGTAACATAAATTCATTACCGATTGTCTGTCAACTTCAACTTGATTCCCAAATCCCTAATTTCGATTGAACTCTGAATATCCTTAAATCTTTAATTTTCAAATCCTTGTGTAGCAGGTTGGATAAATCCATTACTCCCCCCTCCTTCTAGCGCCAAATTGTTTGTGCCAAATTTCTACTCAGCAAAAACAACCAAAAATCAACCAAAAATCAGAACCAAAATCATCAGAAAAAAGAGAAGAAACTGAGACAGGATTTAACGTGGTTCGGCCCTCAACAGCCTACATCCACGGGTACTGAATTTGAGAAGTATTTTATTGATGAATTGAGGTTACAAGTTCAGAAACTCTATTGGAGCCCTGGTGAAGATCAAGTTTACAGAGGTTTTTCTCAGAGCCGAAGAAGTTCCTCCCTTTTCTGTTCTTCTTCTTTTCTTTTTATACGAAAAGGAGTTGGGTCGACGAGTCACCCAACTTGGGTCGATGAGTCACCCAACCCTCAATACGTGGCGCCCTCTAATCATCCCATGTGTCGACCTAATCTCTTCCAAATTTTTCCATGTGGCTTCTCCCTATCCGTCCACTTGTCGATCTAATCTTCTTATCCTACGGGATTGGTTCGATCCATGTTTCGATCCCTGGTTCGATCCTTGGTACGATCCCTGGTACGATCCTTGGTACGATCCCTGGTACGATCCTTGGTTCGATCCTTGTTTCGATCCCTGGTACGATCCCTGGTTCGAGACATCTTGCGCTCCGCACTTTGCTGCCACGTGTCAGAGCAACTTTTTGGTACTCACACAGAGCAAGAACGTTGTTTGGAAACTCTTCCGTTTTACAGGTACAGTAGTTCTTTGGATGCGCGTGTACATCAAGTTACTCCATAGTGAATCCCCTAAAGGACATTGAGTTTATCATGTCCTTGCTTGGTATTTTGTAAAATCTGTAGGCCACTAAATTTTCTGCAAAGAAACATACAAATGCAACTAAATTTTACTGTGAAATTTCCCAGATCTATAACCGATGTCAATTTCACAAAAATTTGGAGCTTCCAAAATTTTCACCACTGCATACCAAACAGAGCTCAAGTATCAAATTATGGGAAGTGCCGCTTGAGACACTTTCCACTTGCAGAAGACAGGACCAGAAGCAATATCGTTGACTAGTAATATCCTAAGAAAACATCTAACCTGCAAGAATGGGGCATTTACACAAATTCTGCAGGCCATCTAAAATGTGGTCATTGGGGGTTTTCCTCTTTCTTTCTTCTTCCAGGACCCTATATAAGTACAGCTCCATGAACCCCACCTATATGAACAACAAAAAAAGAGAAGAAGGAGAAAAAAACATAATAATGACATACATATTTTCCGAAATGCTTATTTTCTTTCTTCTTCCAAGGCATACATATGTTCCTAAATCAATTAGTATCATATGAATATACCTAAAAACATGTCTTGGTATCATAGAGCTATACATGACTAATATCAGAATTGAACCTGGCATGAGTCGAACACGCAACCTTCTGATGAGAAGTCAGACACGCTACCATGGCGTTACAGGTTCACATTAGATAACATGTTTCTTTGAAATTGAGATTCAGATTTATGTGACCATGATGCCCCAAGACTTGGTTTCAGGGTATTCTGAAAGAAGAGACATCCCTACCAATACAAGTTTTAATATAGATGGAAGCTAATATACTGACTCTATGCCAAATGAGCAATATCAATCACTAGATGTCTCTTCTACTCTTTTGAAAGATCTTGTTTGTGCAATTCATACAGTCAAAGAATGTTTATACATCGTGTATACGAACAAAATACACACGAATTCATGACACCCGAAAACATGACCCATACCTTCTCTTTGATGGCCAGTCACCAAGTGCAATGTACTGCATGGGCTAAACAATGTTTGCATAGCAATAGTACTGCTCGGTGCCATGTCATTCAAAGCAGGATTTTCCCAGGCTTGATTCATTAGCTAAGAGCTCATAACCAAAATTGAATTTCTTGATAGGCCTTATTGTATAAACATGTCCATTCTCATTACACTTATAACATTGAATATAGCAATGATTCCCACCTGCAAGAACCAAGCAAGTATTCAACATGCAGCATGAAACAAAGCAAGCCTTATTGTTTTTATTGGATTTTCCTCAATCTTCTTAACTTGACCTTCTCGAGCAAGCTCCTATGTCTACTGTATCTAGCTAAGTGTCATAGTATAAGTCGCAGAGTCTCCCAGAGCCAAAGCAGATAGACAACCAGTAAATGATAGATATAAGTAAACTGCCCCAATACTCCAACTACACAATGTACGCAGTAGGTTCATAAACTGCCTAATTGTAAATTTTTGTGATAATGAAATAGCACATAACAATATTTTTAAAAAATTAATAGCAATGAAATCAAAAGAAAATTACTTAACTGTGTGGATTGCGGTATTTTGTTTTTGAATTAGCCGTGTGAATTAGGAATAATATTATCAAAACATGTTTTTTTTATATAAAATGGAGTTGTACAGAGAAAACTGAAAGCGCAAAAAAAAATGCACACAAAAACATCAATCCTAGTTAATCAACTAATAAAATGAACTAAAAATTATTAGATCGATTTTGGAATTCCAGCACTGCTATAGCTTCAGGCAAAGGACCAGCAGCACAACCCGGATCTGGTACATCTTTCTGATAATAGACATTCTCTAAGTACTCGATCCTTCATCTTGATGTTCGCAAATATTAATGTCGCTAGCCTCACTGTGTTTTTTATTCACCATCTTCTTCACGTCGTATGCGTAATGCTTCATCCTCTGACCTGTATTTCTCAGCTTCTCGAACCATCTTCTCAATTTCAGTAGTCGACAACCTGCCTTTGTTATTTACAACAGTGATCCTATTTTGGATCCCAGTTGTCGTATCCTTGGCAGACACATTTAGTATACCATTTGCATCCAAATCAAAGCATACTATGATCCTAGGAACACCGCGAGGTGCTGGAGGAATTCCTCTTAACTCGAATTGACCCAGCAAGTTATTATCACGGCTTCTACTTCTCTCACCCTCATACACCGGAAACACCACAAAATTTTGATTGTCCAATGTGGTAGTGTAGAGCTTTTCCTTCGTGACGGGGATGACTGTGTTCCTGGGAATCAATGTACTCATAACACCATCACCAACCTCAACACCAAGAGAAAGAGGGGTGACATCCAACAAAACCAAGTCCTGCACCTCCTCATCACCCTCGCCGCTCAAAATAGCAGCTTGCACTGCAGCGCCATAAGCCACAGCCTCATCAGGGTTGATGCTCTTGTTGAGTTGCTTCCCATTAAAGAAATCCTGCAATAGAGACTGAACCTTTGGTATTCTAGTGGATCCACCGATGAGGACAATTTCTTGAATGTCGCTCTTATCCATTTTAGCATCCGTCAGACACTTCTTAACAGGTTCCATGCATTTCATGAACAAATCCATGTTCAACTCTTCGAACTTAGCACGAGTGATAGGCACATGAAAATCTATACCTTTATACAGAGCTTCAAGTTCAATGGTTGAGCGTACATTTGATGAGAGGGCTCTCTTTGCTTTCTCACAAGCTGTTTTTAACCTCCTGACGGCCCTTGCGTCTCCACTGATATCCTTTCTGTGCTTCTTCTTGAACTCTTTTACGAAGTGATCGACCATCCTGTTTTCAAAATCCTCTCCTCCGAGATGGGTGTCTCCAGTTGTAGCTTTAACTTCAAACTTGCCCCCGTTAATGGTGAGTATAGAAACATCAAAAGTACCGCCTCCAAGATCAAAGATAAGAACATTGTTTGCACCAACACTGGCCGCCTTTTTATCAAGACCGTAAGCAAATCCAGCCGCGGTTGGTTCATTAAGAATTTTTAATACATTTAGACCAGCAATTTTAGCAGCATCCTTAGTAGCTTGACGCTGAGAATCATTAAAGTAAGCAGGGACTGTAACAACAGCATCCTTAACAACCGAACCAAGATAAGCTTCGGCAATTTCTCTCATCTTAGTGAGAACCATGGATGATATTTCCTCAGCTGAAAACTGTAAATTCTTCCTGCCCTTGTAATTGACTTGAATCATGGGTTTCTCGTTCATGCCAGAAATGACTTTGAAAGGCCATAGCTTCATATCACTCTGAACAAAGCTGTCGCTGAATTTCCTACCAATTAAACGTTTTGCATCTATAAAATAGAAAAGAACGATTCAGAAATGAATTATGACATTATCAAATCCCTTATTAGTATCAAAAACATAATCCTCGACATTGAAAACAGTTTATTACTTTAAAATTCATAGTCGATACAAAAAACTGTTGTTCATGAATTTAACTCAGATAGCAGAGTATTGATAATGTAAAAACGTCAAAATTAAAGCTTACCGAAAACGGTGTTGGTAGGATTCATGGAGACTTGATTCTTTGCACCTTCACCAATCATTCGTTCAATATCATTAAAAGCAACATACGAAGGAGTAGTTCTATTTCCTTGATCATTAGTAATAATCTCAACACGGTTATTTTGCCATACAGCAACACATGAATATGTTGTTCCCAAATCTATCCCTATTGCTATTCCAACCATTATATCAACCAACTTTTTTTTTTTGATCGAGAAAAGAGAAATTTGAAAATGCTAAGAGAAGGAGAAGAATTGAGCTTAACTGCTTAAACTATTGTCTATCGAGATGATACAGTTTTTTCCCCCTGAACTGACGTTATAATATGGATGGTGAAACTGGTCAAGGTTGGTCCAGCACAATAAAGTCCAACTCTTTGAATCTTACAGAAATGGATAATTAGAATAATAGTATTATTAATCCAAGTTGTTTTAGATTATTCGGCCATCAATTCATTCATCCCAGCACGACTATTTCACATATTGGTTCGTTAATTGCCTCGTCTGATTTTAAATCAAACCGAATTTTATTAATTATTTTGGCACTTCACGTTCCTCGTGACCGAGCCAGGCCGTAAAAAGTAACTGGGTGATCTCATTTGCACTTATTTGCACTTATTTGGCTCTGACAGTGAATCACTTGCGAGCAGTTCTTGACAATGTCTATACTCTATTGTCATGAAATCTCTAGAAATATGATCTCGAATGCAACTAAATATTATTCGTTGCTTGGTCATTCATCAGGCGGGAACAAGTGTTAATAGGAAAAATCTGTAAATTGACACTCTATGAAAATTTCTTCCCATGGGGACTATGTCAAGAGGCCGGTTAGACTTGAGAAAGGAAAATGACATTGCAACTACTTTTTTTAAGATGTTTAAAGACTTAGTTGGAAAGAATTTATGCATCTCTCCATTCTTTAATATATGTGTAAAACAAAATTTAGAAAATTAAACTAAGACGGAAAAAATATAACCCAGCCCAATTTTTTTAAAAAATTAAAATGATTCAACTTTAAATGCTTTAAAAAAATAGTTTGGTTTAACCTTTTTACACAGATATTATATATTAATTATGACGTTTATTTAATGTATTTATATTAATTGCCATTAAAAAAATGTTTCAAAAATAATATATTTGTTTCTCCGCTATAAATTAGCGGTTGTTTTGGTCTTTGTTTAACTATATGGGCTATTGATATGATGTAAAAATAATTAAATGGACTATTAATTATGCATAAAAATTAGTATTAATAGGTAGTTAGTTCAGTTGAATATTATTTTTTTTCTCAAAGCTTAGATGTGCACTAATAGATCCCAGGATTGAGTCCTCGATGGTGGTAGAATTAGTTTATCTTCTTTACGACATAATTAGATGATCCCACCATTCTCCAATTAATTTGGAAAACCATTTTCGATTAGAACTAGATTTATGTCCGTACTGACTTTGTAAGGGCATGTGATAGGTTTTTAATATATAATTTTTGTGTGTTCTTCATTGAATGTAGAAGAAAACCCAACTAACCTCATCAATCATGAGCAAAAACTCACTTTCTGGCTAAAACAAAACACCTAGATCCCTCTGTTAATATAACAACCTCTGAATTACTACTACATTCTCCTCATATATGGCTTCCATTGCCAGTATCTGCAAAAACAACCATGACATGATTAGAAAATGTTTGTTGTACAATTATTAAAGAAAATTTGCATTCTATACCGATCTATTTTATTCTCTAATAACTAAATTAAATTAGAAGAATCCCATCTTTGCGATGCAATAACCTCCGAAATACTAAATTACAGTTATGAAGCGGAGAACCATGGACAAAAAGTCCAAATAGAAGAAAGAAATGTTGGGAAATAAAAAATGTATGTTACTAAAATTAATGTTTTACTACTTAAATTAATTTTTGTTACTATAAATAGATTGATGGGTGTTTGGATCACTAGTCCAAACTTGGGTGGAATTATAGCCATCCATTTTCACTTCTTAGTGAATGAGAAACCTTTGGTTGTCCCACATTGGGCAAACCAAGGAGCAAGTTCATGCATATTACCACATATGTTCTATATAAGGAAAAGAACTAGTGGATTGGACATGGACTTGGGAAATGGACTAGTGGGCAAATGCATACATGTGCGGTGCTTCGCACCGAAGCACCGCAGGCCGCGGGGCTTGCGGGCTTGCGGTGCTTGCGTGTGCTTTTGGCGTGAGCCTTGGCGTGATCCTTGGCGCGTGCTTGGCATGTGCCTGCGTGTGCACACGAGTACCCATCAATGAGAAAACGTTTCTTTAATTCTAATTAAATATCTTACCGTTTGTATTAAATGGAAAAATAAAATCATAAATATTTTAACGTTTGTTTTAATGGGAGTTAATTGTTGAAATTAAATTTTCACCGTTTTAAAACTCAAAGGTTTTCTTCTCCTATAAAAGAACAACTTGTCTAAGGTTTTTCTTTACCCCAGTCGCAGCCACTGTCCTGACGACTTTTCCCCTCTTCCTGCTTTGATTTGTGCACTAGTTTACTTTTCTTTACTTTCATCTACTGTTAAGTTCACAACGGGCCAACGAGCTTTGCTAGCTGGGTTGGTATCAGGTGATTTTATCCTGAATTCAAGTTTGTCGCTTAAAGGGTATAGCAGCATCTTCTTGAAGGTGTACCTGGCAAATATTGAGTTAAGGGCAGTCTGTTGAACAGGCGACTTCACCTCTTTGTTTGAGTGTGTGTGCAGTGTAATTCTAACCCTCCCTTAATCATCTACAAGTTCTCTGTGTTTGTGTGTTTTTTCTGTTACAGGAAGGTTCTTTTCCAACAATCTTAACTCAATATCTGTGCATTCAAAAATCTTCTGTAACAATGGCAAAGACTGATGTTGAGAGACCTCAGAAGTTTTCTGGCAAGGATTTTAAGAGGTGGCAGTCGAAGATGCTCTTTTTCCTGAGTTTCCACATGCTTGATGAAATTGTGTTGAAACCATATAACAAAGCTCTGGATGCTCCTGAATCATCCAAGGAAAAAGAGACCTGGACGAGAAATAATTATTTGGCAAAAAATCATATTTTAAATTGCCTTGAAGACTCTCTGTATGATTTTTACAATGCTAAAGATGATTTTTCTGCTCACAATTTATGGTCTGCACTGCAAGAAAAATACGAAGCAGAAACTGCAGGAAGTAAAAAGTTTCTGGTTGCACGTTTTTTACAATACAAGATGCTGAATGAAAAATCTGTGGTTGATCAATTTCTGGAGTTGCAGAAACTTATTAATGAAATCATTGCTGAAGGTATGACCATTTCTGAGACCTTTCAAGTTTCTGCTGTGATTGAAAAGTTACCAAGTTCATGGGCCGAGTACAAGAGAAGACTAAGGCATGAAACTGGTGAGATTACTATGATAGAACTGGGCAAGAAAATACAGTTGAAGAGTTGCTGTGCACAAAGGACAAGAATGTCTCCTCTGGAAGAGACATGTCAAACAAAGCTCATGTGATTGAACACAAGTTTGCTTCACTCAGTCTGGACCACAACAAGCGCAAGCCTGGCCCTCAAGGAAAAGGTAAATTTCAAAAACCAAAGTCTACTATTGGTAAGATTAAGGGAGCTTGTTATGTCTGTGGTGTGTCTGGCCATATGGCAATGCATTGTAGAAAACGTAAAGATGCGAATTTTAAGAAACAAAATGTAAACCTGGCTGAAAGTAGTAAAAATGAATTTTCCGGCACGGTGTCTGAGGTAAATTTAGTTACCAATGTGAGGGACTGATGGGTAGACTCTGGAGCTACCAAACATGTCTGCGGAAGCAAGGATATGTTCACCTCCTACCAGACAGTAGGAGAAGGAGAAAAACTCTATATGGGTAACTCTTCTGCAGCACAAGTTGCAGGAAAAGGAAAGGTTTCGCTGAAGCTTTCTTCTGGAAAAATCCTCACATTGAATGAAGTGTTACATGTACCAGACATCTGCAAGAATCTCATTTCAAGTGGTGTGCTAGATGACAAGGGATTTAAAATTGTTTTTGAGTCCGGGAAAGTGATTATCACTAAGGGTAGGGACTTTGTGGGAAAGGGCTATAAGGCTGAGGGCCTTTACAAATTATCTGTAATCTCTACTGAAATTAATAAAGTTGATTCTTCTTATGTTGTTGTCTCATTGAATATTTGGCATGGTAGACTTGGTCATGTAAATTATAAATCAATGAACAAATTGGCAAAATCTGGCTGCATTCCAAAATTAAATTTGGAATATGAACATAAATGTGAAGTCTGTGTAGAATCAAAATATGCGAAGAAGCCCTTTCAGAAAAATGTCCACAGAGTTTCTAATCCCTTAGAGTTAATTCACTCTGACTTAGTTGATATGAAATCAATCCAAACCAGAGGTGGGAAAAAATGGTTTGTTACCTTCATAGATGACTGTACTAGATACTGTCATATCTACTTGCTTAAAGGAAAAGATGATGCTCTTGAAGCATTTAAATTATATAAATTAGAAGTAGAAAACCAGATGAGTACCACCATTAAAACTGTTAGGTGTGATCGTGGGGGTGAATACGTAACTCCTATAGGAGAATTTTGTGCACAACATGGTATAATTCATGAGGTAACTCTTCCTTATTCACCACAATCTAATGGTGTGGCTGAACGGAAAAACCGAACCCTAAAGGAGATGATGAATGCCATGTTAATCAGTTCAGGACTACCGGCGAACTTGTGGGGGGAGGCCGTCCTCTCAGCTTGCTATATCCTGAACAGAGTGCCCCTTAAAGGAACAGAAAAATCACCGTATGAACTATGGAAAGGCAAACAACCCTCTTATGGATACCTCAAAGTGTGGGGGTGTTTAGCCAAGGTCTCTATTCCTCCACCTAAGAGGACTAAAATAGGACCTAAAACCGTTGATTGTGTATTTATAGGATATCCCGAGCACACCACTGCTTATAGATTTATGGTTGTGAGTTCCGATAACTCAGAAATTGGTGTGAACACCATTATGGAATCTAGAGATGCTTCATTTTTTGAAAATATTTTTCCAATGAAAACTGAATCTCGCGTGATACGTGTAGATCCTCTAGATGTCCCTTCTTCTAGCCATTCATTGCCGGTAGAAGAAGATGAACCCGTTTATGAGCCAAGAAGAAGCAAAAGACCTAGATTAGAAAAATCTTTTGGGCCAGACTTCATTACCTGTTTAGTTGAATCTGATCCACAAACTTATAAAGAGGCCATGACCTCGTCTGAAGCTCCATGGTGGAAAGAATCCACTATTAGTGAGATGGATTCTATTATTCAGAATGAAACCTGGGAAATAGTAGATTTACCTCCAGGGAGCAAAACCATAGGTTGTAAATGGATCTTTAAGAGAAACGTAAGGTTGATGGAAGCGTGGAAAAATATAAAGCTAGACTTGTAGCTAAAGGCTATAAACAAATAGAAGGTGTAGATTTCTTTGACACCTATTCACCTGTCACTAGAATAACTTCAATTAGGTTGCTAATTGCAATTGCTGCAATCCATAACCTAGAGATACATCAAATGGATGTAAAAACTGCGTTTCTAAATGGTGAACTAGATGAAGAAATTTATATGGATCAACCCGAGGGCTTTGTGGTGAAGGGTTATGAAAAGAAGGTGTGTAGACTTAAAAAATCTTTATATGGCTTAAAACAAGCACCTAAACAATGGCATGAAAAATTTGATCATGTGATGTTCTCTAGTGGTTTTAAAATAAATGAAGCTGACAAATGTGTTTACACTAAATCTGTAAATGATGCTTGTGTGATGGTATGCCTGTATGTTGATGATATGCTTATACTAGGTACAACCTTAGAAATCATTAATTCCACTAAGAACATGTTGAATGAGAACTTTGATATGAAAGACTCAGGTCCTGCTGATGTAATCCTAGGGATGAAAATTAGAAAGGAGTCTAATGGATTCAGTCTCAGTCAATCTCATTATGTTGAGTCTGTTCTGAAGAAATTTAACCAGTTTGATAGTAAACCTGCAAGTACTCCTTTTGACCCTTCCTGTAGACTCAAGAAAAACAAAGGCACTGGAGTCTCGCAACTTGAATATTCACGTGTCATAGGAAGTCTGATGTACTTAATGAACTGCACGAGACCAGACATTGCCTATGCAGTGAGTAGACTAAGTAGGTATACCTGTAATCCAGGACAAGAGCATTGGGATGCACTTTTCAGAGTGCTGAGGTATCTTAAATACACTTTAAACTTTCGGTTAAGTTATGAGAGATACCCTGCGGTTCTAGAAGGATACTGTGATGCAAACTGGATAGCTGACTCAGAGGAGTCTAAGTCTACGAGTGGATACGTTTTCACTCTAGGCTGTGGAGCAGTGTCTTGGAAGAGTTCCAAACAGACCTGTATCGCTCGATCCACTATGGAATCCGAGTTTATAGCGTTAGATAAAGCAGGAGAGGAAGCCGCTTGGCTAAGATGCTTTTTAGAAGACATTCCTCTCTGGCATAGGCCTGTGCCAGCTGTATCTATACATTGTGATAACCAAGCTGCAATAGCTAATGCTAAAAAAAGCAACTATAATGGAAAATCCATTCATATAAGGAGAAGACACAATTCTCTAAAACAACTAATCTCAACTGGCGTTATTTCTGTTGACTTTGTGAGGTCTAAGGAGAATATCGCGGACCCTTTGACGAAAGGCTTGTCCAAGGAGGTAGTTAGGAATGCATCGAGGGGGATGGGACTTAAGCTCATCAATTAAAACTTGCCATGAAGGATACTCAACCTTGCTGACTGGAGATCCCAAGATCAAGGTTTTGAATGAGACAACTAATTTGTGGCGGGTAAAAATTAAACACTATCAGAGAATTATTTTCTCTGTCCCTTCCTATGGTGTAGACGTGATAGTGTGACTGCAAGTGAGGATGACTTAGAGTAAAGTCTTAATGAGTTCTATAGTTTCAATTTAAGATTGAAATGGGGTGTAGCAGTTAAACACTCTTGATAGAACTCACCTATCTGAATGAGGAAGTGGGTCGCTTCCTATGAGAACTGAGCTGATTCTCTAGAGCATTCTGAGAAACGGGATACGTCCAGGGCCAAAACGGACACAACGGCGTGAACTTATCAGCAATTTAAGAGATATCTCGCGTAAGGAGTTATTGAAGAATTACACTAAACGATGGCAGTTCAAGACATCACGTTCACTGACCATCAAGTAGTTCCGGTGCTTCTCACTAAGCAAAGGTTCAATTCCAAATGGTCACCTTTTGCTTAAGAGGTATTTCTCGTGTTTTCCGTTTTTCCGATTTTTCGGTTTCGTCATTCATGTGGGGGATTGTTGGGAAATAAAAAATGTATGTTACTAAAATTAATGTTTTACTACTTAAATTAATTTTTGTTACTATAAATAGATTGATGGGTGTTTGGATCACTAGTCCAAACTTGGGTGGAATTATAGCCATCCATTTTCACTTCTTAGTGAATGAGAAACCTTTGGTTGTCCCACATTGGGCAAACCAAGGAGCAAGTTCATGCATATTACCACATATGTTCTATATAAGGAAAAGAACTAGTGGATTGGACATGGACTTGGGAAATGGACTAGTGGGCAAATGCATACATGTGCGGTGCTTCGCACCGAAGAACCGCAGGCCGCGGGCTTGCGGAGCTTGCGTGTGCTTTTGCGTGTGTTTTTGGCGTGAGCCTTGGCGCGACCCTTGGCGCGACCCTTGGTGTGAGCCTTGGCGTGAGCCTGACGTGTGGCTGGCGCGTGCTTGGCATGTGCCTGCGTGTGCACACGAGTACCCATCAATGAGAAAACGTTTCTTTAATTCTAATTAAATATCTTACCGTTTGTATTAAATGGAAAAATAAAATCATAAATATTTTAACGTTTGTTTTAATGGGAGTTAATTGTTGAAATTAAATTTTCACCGTTTTAAAACTCAAAGGTTTTCTTCTCCTATAAAAGAACAACTTGTCTAAGGTTTTTCTTTACCCCAGTCGCAGCCACTGTCCTGACGACTTTTCCCCTCTTCCTGCTTTGATTTGCGCACTAGTTTACTTTTCTTTACTTTCATCTACTGTTAAGTTCACAACAGGCCAACGAGCTTTGCTAGCTGGGTTGGTATCAGGTGATTTTATCCTGAATTCAAGTTTGTCGCTTAAAGGGTATAGCAGCATCTTCTTGAAGGTGTACCTGGCAAATATTGAGTTAAGGGCAGTCTGTTGAACAGGCGACTTCACCTCTTTGTTTGAGTGTGTGTGCAGTGTAATTCTAACCCTCCCTTAATCATCTACAAGTTCTCTGTGTTTGTGTGTTTTTTCTGTTACAGGAAGGTTCTTTTCCAACAAGAAAAACGATAAATTAGAAACTGGTGAACTCCTGATCACTAATGAGAATGGGAATACGTCTAAGTACATATGACTGTATATGATATGACTATATACGAATTGGTGTTTGCTTGAAGTTGTTATTGGCTGCTCACTTTTTAAAAGATATGGGGCACATTCTGAGTCTAGTTTTTGGAAGCTGTAACGATGAAACTTCAGAGTATTCACATTACCCTCTAACATACCTGCTGCGTATTAATATCAACACCAGAGAGGCAACAGAAAAATCCAGGATGCGAGTGACACCATCCTACAATCATCTCTGGTTTGCAATAGCATGCAGAAGTAATAATTAGCTTAAAACACGTCATAAACGAATAAATTAAATCAACTTACACAGATGAAGGTTATTCTCAATTCAATGAATTTATCATCAAAGGAAATCCAACGTGGTCCATCGTATAGCATTGCTGTATCAGTATTCAAACTTTAAGCAATGAGCCGTAAGTGTTGGGAGTTCTTTGCTAGGTTACTTAGCCAATCACAGTCTCCTTAGCTAGCTTTTAAGACTATATAGAATTGAGAATTGCCACAAACAAAACCATTGAGCCATTAATATTGATAATATTTACAAAATCAAGGGGTCACTACATACATGCAAAGGTTTAAGGTGAGACATCTATGAATACATGCATAAGCTACCTGTATTCATATAGATGGGCCGGATTTAAATGAGACTTGTAAAGTTAACCCATCGTAGAAGAAAAAAGAATCTTATTTGGGTATGCCGGTTACACGCTAATAGGTTTCCTAATTAGTGATTAGCCAATCACTAAACTAGATATTCAGTAATCCTAATTCTACTCTAGTTTGCATTCTTGGATTACAAGCTTTTATTCTACTCTAGTTTGCATTCTTGGATTACAAGCTTTTAGGTCATATATATTCAATTTGGAAATCTTAAACTTTTCATATCAAAATTTTGCATTCTCTCCCTCTGTCTGTCTCCTTGAAACCTTTCTTCCTGTTCTTATCTTCTATAACAACAATGGCTGCAACTATTATATCTTCTCATGTTCAACAAAAGAGGAAGATCAACTTTCAAGATTCTGGATTCGAAGAAGCAAAGAAAGTGAAGAAAATCAGAATCAGGTGCACACCATCTCTTTTACCAACCTTCAGCACTTTTAATCTTAAACCAGTAATAAAGAGAATTAAGATTAAGTGTACACCTGTTTCTAAAGAGTTGAGTTATAACCAAAAAGAAAACAAGAGATTGGTTCAACTCAGTCGAATGTTAGGTAATCTTTTCAGACGATCTTTTTTTACTACACAAAAACTGTGTTTAGTTCTTGATTTGGATCACACGCTGTTGCATTCCGTGAGAGTTCAAGATGTATCAGCAGAAGAACAAGAATATCTAAACTTGAGGGTTTCATCCATGAAGGATATGGATGGAAATCACTTGTACAAACATATTGGTCGATACACAAAACTCCGGCCTTATACACGAGAGTTTCTGAAAGAAGTCAGTGAATATTTCCAACTGTTTATATACACCATGGGCACAAGGGATTACGCAAAAGAGATGGGAAGAATACTCGATCCTTCAGGGGTTCTCTTCAAGTCTAGAATCGTTTCAAGAGATGACTCAACCAAGGATAATAGAAAGAATCTGGATGTTTTAGCAGGACCTAACGAGAAAAACACGATTATAATTGATGATACGAAACGTGTATGGGAAGAAAACGAAAAGAATTTGATACAGATTAATAAGTATAACTACTTTACTGAAGGAGGCCACAAGTTGAAGAAGGATGACGAAGAAAGTTTTGAAGATGAAGATGGAGCACTAAAATCGATCTCTGGAATTCTTGAAGGGGTTCACAAGTGTTTCTTTGAGTTCTTCCCAGTTCCATCTACTAAAGTTGAACTTCAAGAATATGTCAAGTCCGTAGATGTAAGGCCAGTATTGGCGGCGTCTCTCCCTCAAAGAAAGTAGTAATCTAGGAAAGGTGCAGAAAATTGTTAAAAGTAGAGTAGTCATGATGTACTAATCCATTAAATTGATGATACTGTAATGTATTCTTGTTTACTGAACAATTGAATTGTGTATATATATAAAAAATCCGTTGTTTATTGAATTATGCAATTTCTTTTGTCTAATCTCGTGGTTGGTTATTTCCCTTCTTTTTGTCTAATCTCGTGGTTGGTATTTTTCGATTCAATTTTGTGCAACACATTGTTGGTTAGCAGCTGCGATATCTCTACTTATGGAAAGCTTTTGCCCTGTGCTGCTCGCTGTAATGTGCTTAATTCAAGGAATACAGAACTTTATGTATCAGCGTCTCTCCTTATTGCAGCATCCTAACTTGTTTCGACGTCTCTTTTTTCATTCTTTTTGTGTCAAGCAGAAGTTTATAATTTTCTCGATTAACACAAATTGGGTTCTATACTACTTGTTATAAGTTCCCTGCCTTGGTGTTACAAGTTCTAGGTACTTGCTGGGTCTCTTCATAACAATTGCTGCAGCTGCAGCTGCAGGGTTCATTCTAGTGAGCAATCAAGTTATTTATGCCAAACTCAATCATTCAATGAATTATCCTATTGTGCTGCAGTTTCAGTTTTGTCTGGCCTTCTTTGCTACAGTCATTTGCACAATTGGAGGGCTTATAAAAAAGAAATTTCTCTGTTCTAAATATTTATTTCTCGTCCAAACTAGCAGTGCTGATTTATACACTGCGGAAACAAGTGAACATGGATAAGGAGCCAATAAGTTCTACTTGGTGTTGGTTTCCAATATGAAGATTTTAATTTTGCGAACCAAACATAAAATATATTTTGCATCAGAAGTTCCCAGCTTCACCAAAATGGAGGTTTAGAGGCCAAAATATAACTTAAAAAGTATAGAAGATGAAAACTTACACAATGCCATGTCAGTCGAAATATATGACAGGATCTGAATAAAGGAATATAAGACCCAAGACTGCAAAGACAATGATTTTATTGAACCACGAAGTAGAAGACATATCCCACTTTAATCGTCGACTTCCTCGATTCTGGGTTGACGGCTGCTAGATCCTTTCGAAGCAACCACACCACCCAGCCGGTTCGGCTTGTTGATGATAGGAACGCACACACTCTCCAACTCCCTCATCTGGTTGTGAACATCATTTATATCAGCTAATTGATTGCTGTCCAACCACACAATGGCTTTGTCGACTGCATCATTCATCTTTTTCACATCATCCGATGATAGCTTCCCTTTGATAGTATAGATCGTGTCCCTCATGCTGTATGCGTAGTTCTCAAAGGAATTCCTTGACTCCACTTTCTTCCTGTGTTGTTCATCTTCTGACTTGTATTTCTCAGCCTCTCCAACCAACTTCTTAATATCAGCCTCTGACAACCTCCCTTTGTTATTTGTAATTTTGATCATCTTTTTGTTCCCTGTCGTGTTGTCCTCGGCAAACACATTCAATATACCATTTGCATCCATATCAAAACATACTGTGAGCTTAGGGACACGACGAGGTGCTCGAGAAATTCCTTCTAACTCGAACTGACCCAATAAGTTGTTGTCACTTGTTCTACTTCTCTCACCCTCATACACCTTAATCAACACACTATCTTGATTGTCCACATAGGTACTGTAGATATGTTCCGTCTTGGTAGGAATGGTTGTGTTCCTCGGGATCAATATATCCATAACACCTCCGGTTGTCTCAATACCAAGAGAAAGAGGGGTAACATCCAACAACACCAAGTCCTGCACCTTCTCATTACCGTCACCACTCAACTGAGCAGCTAGCACTGCAGCACCATAAGCTACAGCCTCGTCAGGGTTGATGCCCTTGCAGAGTTCCTTCCCGTTAAACAAATCCTGCAGTAGAGACTCAACCTTTGGGATTCTAGAGGACCCACCAACGAGGACAACTTCATGAATGGCACTACTATCCATCTGTGCATCCATCAAACACTTCTCAACAGTTTCCATACATTTCAAGAACAAATCCATGTTCATGTTTTCGAATTTAGCACGGGTAATGGATGTTTGAAAATCGACTCCTCCATACAGAGCATCAATTTCAATGGTTGTCCGGACTACTGATGAGAGGGTCCTCTTTGCTCTTTCACATGCTGTTCTCAACCTCCTAAGAGCCTTTGGGTTTCCACTAATATCCATGCTGTACTTCGTATTGAACTCCTGAATGAAGTCATGTAACATCCTGGCATCAAAATCCTCTCCTCCAAGATGTGTATCTCCAGATGTAGCCTTGATTTCAAGGATACCCCCTTCCATAGTAAGTATTGAAACATCAAACGTACCACCACCAAGATCGAAGATAAGAACATTCTTCGCACCAACACCAGTCTCTTGCTTATTAAAACCATAAGCAATTCCAGCCGCTGTTGGTTCATTGACAACTCGAAGTACATCAAGGCCAGCAATTTTACCAGCATCCTTGGTAGCTTGACGCTGAGAATCATTAAAGTAAGAAGGGACGGTAATAACAGCATTCTTAACAATTGAACCAAGGTAAGCTTCAGCAGTTTCTCGCATCTTAGAGAGAACCATGGCTGAGATTTCCTCAGCTGAAAACCGTACATCCTTGCCCTTGTAACTGACTTGTATCATGGGTTTCTTGTCTAGGCCAGCAATGACTTTGAAAGGCCATAGTATCATATCACTCTGAACAAAGCTATCATCGATTTTTCTACCAATCAGACGTTTCGCATCTATAAAATTAACAGAAAACAAATTCAGGAAATGATCTTGAGATGCTAGAAGAGCGATGAGCTCATGATATTAATATTCTTAAGAAACAACTAATATCATCTAGCAATTGAGAGTGCAGGAATTTTTTTTTTCAGATTCAAGACTTCAAAACAATTAGATATATACAAGAGTACAAAACTGTACCATCAACAACATGTTTATGAAATCCAGAATCAAATGAAACTTGGTGAAGAGACATAAAAAGCTTACTGAAAATGGAGTTGCTAGGATTCGCAGCAACTTGATTTTTAGCAGCATCACCAATCATACGTTCAGTCTCATTAAAAGCAACATAAGAAGGAGTAGTGCGATTTCCTTGATCATTAGCAATGATTTCAACACGATTTTCTTGTGATAGCCATACTCCTACACATGAATATGTTGTTCCTAAATCTATTCCTATGGCTTTTCCAGCCATATTTGTAATATTAGTTCGAGCAAAAGAAAACTCGAAGAAGAAGAATACTGAACGATGGACAGTAGATAGGAGAAGGGTTAAGCTTATTTAGTTTTTACTTTATCAGATTGTTATGGATGGTTCACCATCTAAGTCTAATCCGTGAGTTTTACAAAAATAAAATGGATTATTAAACAATTCAAGTTGGTGTAGATTATTTAGTCAACAATGCATTCATCCCCTCCATGATTACTTCACACAACTGTTTTTATTGCTTGGTCTTTAGACTTAAATCAGATAATGTTTCTACTGGTACATTTTTTATTTATGTGAAAGCAACACCGGACCAATCCATAGATTTCTTAATTCCTTGTTATAGGTAAGTTTTTATGCATTTTCTTTTTGTTTAAAAATCTTTAACTTTTTCTCTGACTCCTCTCCTACATCTCTCAATCAGAACAGAAACACCAGACTAACACACTATCACCACCGTCACCATTATCATTTTATCTCCAACTTATTCCCTTTCACAGAAAAAAAAGCAGCAGTCTGATTTGGTCGAATTAAGATCGGGGGAAGTTAACGCCCAGCCTATAAAAAACTAGGTTCGTTGAACTATTAAATGTTGCATCTTTGAAAGATCCAGTTCCCCTAAAATACTAGATTTGTTGCCGACCTTTCAAAGATGCAACATTTAATGGTTCAGGTAGCGAGTTATATTTGAGTATTCAATTTTTTAGTCAACCATCCTAATTGCAAGTAAAATACTAGTCATTGACTGATCTTCAGGTTCAGTTCATTTTATTATGTAAAAGTAGATGGTGCGTCTTACGCGGTTTACCTGCCACAATTCAAAGGTTGGAATCTGAAAGCTGATGTGCATTATCTCTCTAATAAGTAGACAATTTCTATTGATGTTTCAGACTAACATGGCACCTTCAACTTGTTTCCTAGTTAAACTATTATTATGCTGATTTCTCAACTATGCAGTAGTGCAGATGTAACTAAAGTCATTTAAAACAACGTTACTGAAATGAGCTACACAGAAGAAAAAAATTGGAGAAATTTTAGTGATTTTCAGCACTCACCAGATTTGGAAATGAGATACACCTTTCTTTGCCGATAGCTTGAATAACCCTGTTTAAGAACTCATATTGCAGTTGCATCTTCTCATTTTGACCCATTTCTTCTTTTGTATGATGAATCAACTAAGTAATAATAGTATTATATGGAGTTTTAAATTCAATACTGATGAACCAGATGACATGGTTTATTGTTAGCATCTTCAGGAAGAACTGCAAGAACCTAAACAAATTCAGCTTCTCTTTCAGTCTTATTAACAAACATGTTATCCTCAAAATCAGATTCACTTCCAATTTTGTATTCTTTTCCAACGGCCCAACCAATACAAACCCCAATGGACATATCTACGAACTATCAAATCCAGCACGTTACAAGGTTCCTTGCATCATTTCAGAAAAGGGTTCTAACTCTGATCTCCAACAGAGCACAAAGTGTTCCCTTTTACAGGTGCGGTAGTTCTTTGGATGCTCGTATACATCAGGCTGCTTTTAATTTGGCGCCTACCCCTTAGCGAGTCCCTCGAAAGCCATCATGGGCCATGGCCTTACTCACACTGAGTATGTAGGGGCAACGACCACTAAATTTGCGGCTGCTCGGTAAATTTGATATATCATGGGAATATGCGGGTATTATTTGTAAAATTACGCAAAAACAAGTAAAAAAATTTTACCGTGAAAATTCACCTAGAATTTTAGAAGAATTTGTGGTGCCAATTTTTACTATCAAATTATGACAACTCCCCTTGTGATGTTATTTGGAAGACTGATTTTATGCCACACTCTCTGAACAATGTGTATGTGACATTTCAATCTCTTCCGTTAATTAATTTTGGGAATAATGTAACAAGAAATACCCACACATAACCAATGTTAGAGAGGAGTTGTTCGAAAAAATTAACATTTGAGCAGAGCAAATTGAAAGTGTATACAAGCAGATGCATATCAAAACATCAAAATCTCTATTTTACAGCTAAAATGAACTCAAAACCATTATTGACACTGCTTCCAAAACTATCAGCATTCATCATCTTCTGCACGCTGTCGAATACGAAGCTCTTCATCTTCTAATTTGTATTTCTCAGCCTCTCCAACCATTCTCTCAATCTCAGCCTTTGTCAACCTACCCTTGTTGTTAGTAACTGTGATCATATTTTGCTTCCCAGTTGACATGTCTTGGGCATACACATTCAATATACCATTTGCATCCATATCAAAGCATACAATGAACCTAGCAACACCACGAGGTGCTGGACGAATACCTTTTAGCTCGAACTCACCCAACAAGTTATTGTCACGGGTTCTACTTCTCTCACCTTCATACACCGGAAACACTACAGTAGTTTGGTTGTCCGCAGAGGTGGTGTAGAGCTTTTCCGTCTTGACGGGGATGATTGTGTTCCTGGGAATCAATGTACTCATAGCACCATCGCCAACCTCAATACCAAGAGAAAGAGGGGTGACATCCAGCAACACCAAGTCCTGCACCTTCTCAGTACCCTCACCACTCAAAATTGCAGCTTGCACTGCAGCACCGTATGCGACAGCTTCATCAGGGTTGATGCTCTTGCAGAGTTCCTTCCCATCAAAAAATTCCTGCAATACAACCTGAACCTTTGGAATTCTAGTAGAACCACCAACAAGGACAACTTCATCAATGGCGCTATTAGTCATCCCTGCATCCGTCAAACACATCTCCACAGGATGCATGCATTTCCTGAACAAATCCATGTTCAACTCTTCAAATTTAGCACGAGTAATGGGCGTATGGAAGTCTATTCCTTCGTACAAAGCGTCAACTTCAATGGATGTCCTAGCAGTAGATGAGAGGGTCCTCTTTGCCCTCTCACATGATGTTCTCAACCTTCTAAGGGCCCTTGGGTTTCCACTCACGTCCTGTTTGTACTTCTTCTTGAACTCTTGCACGAAGTGATTTAACATCCGGTTATCGAAATCTTCTCCTCCAAGATGTGTATCTCCGGCTGTAGCCTTGACTTCAAAGATACCACCATGAATGGTGAGTATCGAAACATCAACAGTACCACCACCAAGATCAAAGATAAGAACATTCTTTGCCCCATCACTGGTTGCTTTCTTATGAAGACCGTAAGCAATTCCAGCTGCCGTTGGTTCATTAAGAATTTGCAGTACGTTAAGGCCAGCAATAGTACCAGCATCCTTAGTAGCTTGACGCTGAGAATCATTGAAGTAAGCAGGGACTGTAATAACAGCATCCTTAACACTAGGACCAAGATAAGCTTCGGCAATTTCTCTCATCTTAGAGAGAACCATAGATGATATTTCCTCCGCTGAAAACTGTATATCCTTTCCCTTATAATTGACTTCAATCATGGGTTTCTCGTCCATGCCAGCGATGACTTTGAAGGGCCATAGCTTCATATCACTCTGAACAAAGCTGTCGTTGATTTTTCTACCAATCAAACGTTTTGCATCTGCCAAAAAGAAAACAGATTCAGAAAACAATCTTAGATACCAAACTTGATGCAAAGACAGTAGAAAACTTACCGAAAACTGAGTTGGTAGGATTCATAGCGACTTGATTCTTGGCAGCATCACCAATCATTCGTTCAGTATCAGTAAAGGCAACATAAGATGGAGTAGTACGATTTCCTTGATCATTAGCAATAATCTCAACACGGTCATTTTGCCATATTCCTACACACGAATATGTTGTTCCTAAATCTATTCCTATTGCTTTTCCAACCATTATAATGACAATAATAGTACAATCAAGTACTCAAAACACAATCCAATCAAAAAAAATAAAAATAAACTCAAAACACAAACTTAGAAAAGAAATATCAACACTTGAAATCAGATAGGAGGGTATACTTGAGCCTTTGTAGTCTTTTCCCTTAGCAGACGTTATATGGATGGCCAAATGCCCAAACAGGTCAACGGTTGATCCAGCACCTATGATCAACCCTTGAATCTTACAAACATGGATAATTGGATAATCCAAGTTGTTGTAAATTATTAAGCCAAACAATTCATTCATCCCCACCATGATTATTTCACAATTGCCTGGTCTTTGGATTAGTACAAGTACATATTTGGATATTTAACATTATGTGAAAGTAACACTTCAGTTTACTATGCATAATTTCTTTCATGCCGAACAAAAAACATAAGACTGACACACTTTTACCACTGTCATTTCTTTATATATCATCTCCTGTCCGGACCTTCACGTCCTTTTTACTTCCCTGAAACATAGCAAGCAGCAGCTAAATTTGGTTGAATTAGATTCTGCAACTAAATGTTAGTCATTGCCTAGTGCTAAGAATTTTAGTGAGCCATCCTATTTGCAACTAAACGTTAGTCATTGGCTAGTCTTAAGAAGAGTTCTTCAATTTATTATGTAGAAGTGATGAGAGTGTCTTATGCCCCTTACCTGTTACAAATCAATTGTTTAAGCTTGTAAGATCTTGTCAGCATCTCTCTAAGTTGACAATTTTGCTAATTTTTAATATTATCTATTACTGGATGGCACGTCTGACGTTTATTATTTTCAGCACTCACCAGACTTGGAAAATGAGATACACCTTTCTAAGCTGGTAGCTTGAATAATCCAGTTTAAGAACTTATATTTCGGATGCATCTTCTCATTTTGACCCATTTCTTCTGTTGTATGATGAATCAACTGAGTAATGATAGGATTATATGGAGTTTTAACTTCAATATTGATGAACCAACTAACATGGTTTATTGTTAATATCTTTAGGAAAAATTGCAAGAACCTACACAAATTCAGCTTCTCTTTCAGTCTTATTAACAAACATGTTATCTTCAAAATCAAATTCACTTCCAATAAACATCTCCAATTTTCTATTCCTTTTCCAACGGCCCAACTAATACAAACCCAAATGGAGATGTCTACGAACTATGAAATCTACCACCTTACAAGGTTCCTTGCTCCATTTCAGAAAAGGGTTCTAACTCTGATCTCCAGCAGAGCAACAAAGTATTCCATGGTTGCTTTAATTTGCGGCTACCCCCTAGCGAGTCCCTCAAAAGCCATCATGGACCATGGCCGGGCTCACAGTGATAGGGACAACAACCACCAAATTTGCAGCTGCTTTATTCTAGTAAATTTACGGGGCCACCAATTTGGTATCGTATAATTTTTGTAAGAGCACCCAATTTACAGCTGCTTGGTAAAAATTATACTATCATAATTCACCAGAATATGCGATATAAAAACAAGTAAAAAAATTTTACTTGAGAATTCACTTAGAATTTCAGAAGAATTTGTGGTGCCAATTTTTACTGCTGTACATTTTTACAGCATATAAAATGAGGCCCAATTATATCAAATTATATAAAAGCACCCTTGTGATGTTATTTGAAAAAGTGATATATCTTGTACACTCTCAAATAAATATACGTGCGATGTTCTAATCTTTCCAGTAGATTTAATTTTGGGAATGATGTAATGAAAAATAACCACACATAATCGATGTTAAAGAGTTGTTCGACAAAAACAAACATTTAAGCAGTAGTTCGAGGACTGTAACCAAAAGCTACCATCATCTATAAACAAAAACTTCAATAAAACAAATCGTCTATAAAAACCCTATTTAATAAAATTATCTAAATTACCCTTCTAATTTAAACTAACCAACCTCTTATTTTGCCTACACCCCCTATATATATTCTATTCTCACCACTAATATCAGCACCACTAAGACATCACCATTATTGCCACCAGTAACTAAAATCATATCCAACAAGCACCACCCCACCACCACTAACCAACACCACCAGCCCCACTACCACCAGCTACCAGCACCATCATCGCCACCACCATCAACCACCATCGACACCGCTACCACCATCATCGCCACCTAACACTGCCATCACTAACACTATCTCCACCCCTAATATCAACACCAACCAGCACCACCATCAACATCAGCACTATAAACCATCATTGACACTACCAACCAGTACCACCAACAACAAACACCACAATCACCACCAATACAAGCACTATCCTACCACCACAACCAGCACTTCCGTCACCATCAACAAAACTATTACCAACCATCACCACCACCACCAAAAACTAACCCATAGCATCAAGAATATTGGTTTCAACGATAAAAACTAGGTAAAAATATGTTGAAACCAAATTTAATTTCAACATAAAATTGTCAGTTCACCAATACAACTTCAACAATAAAACCAAACACGCCAACTTCCAAACCAAATTGAATAAACGAGGAAAAAATCAGTTGAAACCAAATTTGGTTTCAACATAAATTTTACGGTTTCACTATTAAAATTTTGATTGCACGATAAAAAATAGGTAAAAATCAGATGAAATCAAATTTGGTTTCAACATAATTTTCATAAACAAAAATATTGGTTTCTATGTTGTTTAATTTTATCAAAATTTGTTGAAAACAAATTTTGTTTCAACATAATTCTATCTTTTCACCAACACAACATTGATTTCGACGATGATGATGTATCATCATTTTCTGGTTGATTTTACTTTTTTATATAGTAATAGGAAATTAAAATGAGGTGGAACCGTGGAGGTGGTGTTGATTGAGGATGAGTACATGATATCGGGTTTGGTGGTGGTGTGAGATTAAAAAAAGAAGGTGATAGTGGTGGTGGGGGGGGAAGAGGCGTAGGTGATGTTGGTGGTAGATCTGAATATCGTAGTGGTTTGTTGGTGGTGGAGGTCCGCACTATTGGTGCCAGATCTAAACATGAAATGATGGGAGAGAAAAGAAGGAGGCGCCGATGGTGTTGGTAGGGGAGGAGGAGGAAGAGGCAGAGGTTTGATAGTGGCGGATCTGGAATGGTAGTGGTTTAGCGGTGGTGTGACGACGGAAGGAGATGCTGGTGGTGATGGCGTGGGAGAAGAAGGATGAACCGATGGAAGAAGAAAAGAAAAAAAGGAAAGATTTGCATGCGAAGGATAATAGTGGTATTATTAGAAAATTGAAATGATCTATTAAAGTTTTTTACAAGATTTAAGGTTTTTGTTTCATTTGTGTTGAATATGGAGTTTTTATGGATCCCTACTTAAAAATAGGTTTTTTTTGTATACCAAGTTTAATCACTTTAGTGTATTACTTTTTATTATGTTTGAACAGATAGTAAACTTTAAATCTTCAAAAGTCGAAGATAATGTAACCAAATATGCAACATGGTGTTGCTTGTGGGATACATAAGAGTAGCAAAAAGTATTTGGATTAGAACCAACACCAGACATGTTGAATCTGTAGAAATGTGATCTAAATAAAATAACACAAACACAAAAATCAAACATATATTTTCCGATGATAGGAACATTAAATCTACAGTACAACATAATATGTACATATCTTAGAAGTATCACAAATATTATAGATCCACACAAAAAAAACAAAAAACATATTTTATGCGGTACAAACAAATATATGTTGATTCAAAAATGGTATATTATACAGCATACATAACAAAAAAACATACTATAAAAACAATATATATATAAAGAGGCATTAAAAATAGTACATATTAATATGTATTGTAGGATCATACAAAAATCCAAAAAAAATAAAACAAAAATCATGATTTCCTGAAAAAATAAAATAAAACCAAATCAAACCTATTATCAAACGATATGTAAACAAACTGAATACGATGATTTAATGAACAAAATAGAACCATTACAAAAATCAGTTTTAAAAATTAAAAGAAAAACTAAAACATGAATAAAAACGAGATCAATCATGCAATTGAACAAAATGTACATCATAGAAAACGATAATCCTCAGGATTTCAGTGTAAGAAAACAAACAAAATCATGAAATCGAGTTCATTATCATGATTTCAATTGAAAAAAACAAAAACATAACATCAAAAAGCATAAACCAGCAGAAAAATATCAAATTGAAAAATACCTGAAGATTTGAGATCGAAAACCTAAAACTGAAGAACACCAGCAGAAGCAGAGAGAAATTTTTATCTGAGAGCTGAAGAAAAGATGGAAACAAAATCTAGCAAGATCTGATTTAAACTTATTTTATATGTTCGTTACAGAAAAGGTAAATGTGAAATATTTAAAATATACATTTCATTATTCAAACGTGAGGAGGATCAGCGAGTAAAAACTTTGGTCCAAAAACTTAATTTTTTAACTAGCGAATAAACATGTTAAATAGATGGACCACACGTTAAACGAGTCTTGTAGAATGAATTAATCAGTAATTCCTAGTTTTATATTGCTGGAGACACTTTCTTTTTTTCACTCTTCAATGATGTATGTGGAAGATAGTCACACATAATGTAAAACTGGAGTTGTTTGAGAAAACTAACATTTGTGCAGAACAAATTGAAAGCAAGAAACAAAATGCACAACCAATACATCAATCCGTATCAACTATAATGCATTCAGAACTAATAGTAGACTGCCTCCACTTTGGGCCCAGTGCTGCTAGCATGCTCCTTTTGAAAGATCGGCACAACCTTCACGGTACATCTTATTGATGAATGACAATATCTTGACATTCACATCGTTTATGTCAACTTGTATCTCCAGGATTATTGATCATCTTCCGCCCGCTGTTTGCGTAATGATTCATCTTCTAATTTGTATTTTTCAGCCTCTTGGACTAACCTCTCAATCTCAGCCTTCGAGAACCTGCCTTTGTTATTTGTAACAGTGATCATATTTTTGTTCCCAGTGGTCTTGTCCTCGGCAAACACATTCAATATACCATTTGCATCCATATCAAAGCATACTATGAACTCAGGAACACCCTTAGGTGCTGGGATAATTCCTTTTAACGCGAAGTTAGCTAGCAAAACATTGTCACGGGTTCTAGCACTCTCACCTTGGAACACCGGAAACACTGCAGTAGTTTGATTGTCCACATGGGTAGTGTAAACCTTATCCTTCTTGACGGGGATGTTTGTGTTCCTTGGGATGGCCACATCCATAACACCTCCAATTTTCTCAATACCAAGAGAAAGAGGGGTAACATCCAACAGAACCAAGTCCTGTACCTTCTCATGAGTCCCCTCACCACTCAAAATAGCAGCTTGCACTGCAGCACCACAAGCCACAGCCTCGTCGGGGTTGATGCTATTGCAGAGTTTCTTTCCACCAAAAAAGTCCTGCAAAACAGCCTGAACCTTTGGAATTCTAGTGGACCCACCAACCATGAGAACTTCGTGAATGGCTCTCTTATCCATATTTGCATCTGCCAGACACTTCTCAACAGATTCCATGCATTTCCTGAACAAATCCTTGTTTAACTCTTCGAATTTAGCACGAGAAATAGGAGTATGAAAATCTATTCCTTCATACAAAGCATCAACTTCAATGGATGTCCTAGCAGTAGACGACAGGGTCCTTTTCGCCCTCTCGCATGATGTTCTTAATCTTCTAAGGGCCCTTGGGTTTCCACTAATGTCCTTTTTGTACTTCATCTTGAACTCTTGCACAAAGTGATTTAACATCCTATTATCGAAATCCTCTCCTCCAAGATGTGTATCTCCAGCTGTGGCCTGGACTTTAAAAATACCCCCACTGATGGTGAGTATCGAAACATCAATAGTACCACCCCCAAGATCAAAGATAAGGACATTGTTTACACCAGCACTGGTCGCCTTCTTATCAAGACCGTAAGCAATTCCAGCAGCCGTTGGTTCATTGAGGATTTGCAGTACATTAAGGCCAGCAATTATACCAGCATCCTTAGTAGCTTGACGTTGAGAATCATTAAAGTAAGCAGGGACGGTAATAACAGCGTTCTTAACCGTTGAACCAAGATAAAGTTCTGCAATTTCTTTCATCTTAGTGAGAACCATGGATGATATTTCCTCAGCTGAAAACTGTATAACCTTGCTCTTGTAACTGACTTCAATCAGGGGTTTCTCGTCCATGCCAGCGATGACTTTGAAGGGCCATAGCTTCATGTCACGCTGAACAAAGTTGTCGTTGAATTTCCTACCAATTAAACGTTTTGCATCTGCAGAAAAGGAAACAGATTCAGAGAACAATCTGTAGATGCTAATATTAAAACTACAGTAAATAGCTTATTGAATCTGCAAGCGTGAACTTATTGGTAATAATATAATTTAAAATTGGACAGCTTAGTACATGAAACTCTAATGAGATACATAACTTGATGCAAAAACATCAAAAAACTTACCGAAAACTGAGTTGGTAGGATTCATAGCGACTTGGTTCTTAGCAGCATCACCAATCATTCGTTCAGTATCAGTAAAGGCAACATAAGATGGAGTAGTACGATTTCCTTGATCATTAGCAATAATCTCAACACGGTCATTTTGCCATATTCCTACACACGAATATGTTGTTCCTAAATCTATTCCTATTGCTTTTCCAACCATCATAATGACAATAATAGTACAATCAAGTACTCATAACACAATCCAATCAAAAAAAAAAAGAAAAAAAAAAAAAACTCAAAACACAAACTTAGAAAAGAAATATCAACACTTGAAATCAGATAGGAGAAGGGTATACTTGAGCCTATGTAGTCTTTTCCCTTAGCAGACGTTATATGGATGGCCAAATGCCCAAACAGGTCAACGGTTGATCCAGCACCTATGATCAACCCTTGAGTCTTACAAACATGGATAATTGAATAATCCAAGTTGTTGTAAATTATTAATCCAAACAATTCATTCATCCCCACCATGATTACTTTATAATGTAGTTTTCATTGCCTGGTCTTCGGATTACTTGTACATAATATATAATTATTTTTTTAAAAGAACATTTTTTTACTACTATCTCAGAGTTGTCTTGGTAAACAGTCTTAGGTTTATTAGTTGCTACGGTTTCAATTTGTAAACACATTCAATGGTAACCAAAGTCGTAAAAATTACTTATAATAATTTTTTTGACCATCTGTTGCGGTAATAAGGTAACACACAGTAAATGCTAAAGCCAAATCTATAAGGGCTCTATCTAAGATTGATCTAACAAAAACAAGTTCGTTATATATATATATATCTCAATCAGAGCATGAACACGAAACTAACAGACTATTACTGTCATTTTTATCAATCTCCTTTCCTATCTCTCCAGTATTTTACTGCCCTTTTTATAGTCAGAAGACTATTCTTTCACAGCTCTTAGCAGCAGACAAATTTGGTTGAATTGGATTATGTGCAGGTCAATCCTATAGTTCATGTAGTGAGCTATATCGAGTATTCAGTTTTTAGCCAACTATATCCCAATTGCAACTAAACATTAATACCCACTGCCTGGTCTTAAGCGAACTTTCCAATTTTTAATATAGAATTGATGGTCATCATGTCCTACGCTCATTCCATGTTATAATTTAATTTTTAATTAGAGTTGTCCACTTTAACCGTTATCTAATTTAACCTATAAGCAAACTTAACAATTTTATCAAAACCGTTACCATATATCAGATATACGTAATAGTTTATAAATGTCACGGTCTGGTAGGTCTATTTTGACCGTTTCTGACACTAAGCGTCACATTATATACCAATACAACAACAACAACCTTTGAAAACCTTCCTTTGTTAGCATGGATGATATCTCCTCCGCTGAAAACTGTATATCCTTGCCCTTGTAATTGACTTCAATCATGGGTTTCTCGTCCATGCCAGCGATGACTTTGAAGGGCCATAACTTCATATCACTCTGAACAAAGCTGTCGTTGATTTTCCTACCAATTAAATGTTTTGCATCTGCCAAAAAGAAAACAGATTCAGAAAACAATCTCTTGATGCTAATATGAAAATGATATTTGCGCTCATGCCTATATTATTCTCATGAAACATTTAGTATTACTTACAGTACTATCTAGCAATTTAGAAAACAAGAAACCACTTAATGAATCTGCAATGGTGAACTTAAAGGTAAAATGTAATACTTTTATACTAGTATAAGATACAAATAACTGTTGACTAACCAAAATGTTCATGAAACTCAGATACCAAACTTGATGCAAAGACATCAGGAAACTTACCGAAAACTGAGTTGGTAGGATTCATAGCGACTTGATTCTTTGAGGCATCGCCAATCATATGTTCAGTATCACTAAAAGTAACATAAGGAGTAGTACGATTTCCTTGATCATTAGCCATAATCTTAACACGGTCATTTTGCCATACTCCAACACACGAATATGTTGTTCCTCAGTCAATCCCTACTGCTCTTCCAACCATTATTATCACAATAATAGGACAGTACTGATTAATCCAACATATTCATCAAATTCAGATATAGAACTTGATATAAGGATGTCGAAAATTAAGCTTACCAAATATGGAGTTGGTAGGATTTATAGCAACTTGGTTCTTAGCAGCACCACCAATCATACGTTCGATATCATTAAAAGCAACATATGAAGGAGTTGCACGATTTCCTTGATCGTTAACAATAATCTCAACATGATCATCTTTCCATACTGCAACACATGAATATGTGGTTCCTAAATCTATTCCTACTGCTGTCCTTACCATTGTAGTAATAATAGGTCAATCAGTTACTCAAAAACAGAAAACTCAGAAAAGAAAACTCAAACAGGAGAAAGGTTAACCTTATATAACTTTCCGCCCTTAACATACTTTATATGGATGTTCAAACAGGTGATCTTCCGTAGGTTCAGCATCTAAAGACTAACTCCTGACCTTACAAAGATGAATAATTGAATAATCCAAGTTGCTGTAGATTGATTCAGCAACCAATTCATAATATTGTTTTCTTTGCCCTGACAGACTTTTTTTTTCCCTTGACAGACTTTTTCCCCAGCATGATTATTGATTACTACATAATATTGTTTTCTTTGCTAGGTCTTTAGCAAGTTGATGTAAACCCCTTGCCTTTTGCACTTCAATTATTTAAGCTTGAAACATGTTGTCCATCTCTCTAAGAGCTGACAACTTCGGCTAATTTTCTTCTGATATCATTTCTTAATATCTTCTTCATAGGATCATTGACACCCATGGCCATCCGAACCGTACCACAGATTTACAGAAGTAAAGATCAATGAAGGGATAGATAGCGATTGCCAATACATTCTAGAATGCCTTATTACCAACCATTTTTCAATAATTTAGAGTTTGGACAGTAATTAATATGGTAATCGCCCGTAGCAGCATTGATGAGTAGGAGTACTATTCATTGCTTGGTGTTTAACTGGAAGGCACATCCTAGGTTTATTAGTGGCTAATAATTTCAAGTTGTACTAATTCATTAAAACTAAAGAAATTATAGAATAAGATATCAAGCAAAAATTGGGAAAAGTCTGTAAACCGATAGTTTCTTTTAATGGAGAGTATGTCTCTCTAAGGACAAGTCAGGAGGTGCTGCTATATTTATACTTCGCTTGTGGATGCCATACTGAATTCGTCTACTAAGACAAAATTCCTACAAGAACGGATTTCCAATCATCCCACATGAAGAACATAAGTATGATATGTTTGGTATTGGGTTTTTGCCCCAAATGATTTCAGATTCTTTTTCAGTCTTATTGACTAAATTCTACACACATCTTTCCCATCTGTTACAACAATAGATTCATTTTTGAGGCACATAGAATTCGATCGAATTGGATGAAATTAAGAAAAATGTGATTACACCATATTTTTTTGAGTTTTTTTAATTTGAATCATTGAAGACCAATTATAAGTTTTTGATCGAATTTATGGAGTATAACTGCAATTGGAGAGTGTAAAATGTGTGATTATCAACTCAATTTTAGAAACGAATGATCAATTGGCTTCCAATTTGATCAAATTTAAAATTTAAAAAAAAACCGTTGCCAAATACATTACACCACATTACTTACAATTTACATCTAAAGTCAGAAGTTCTCCCTTCGGTAGTCTAATTAGCAAGTGATCGACTTGGACTGAGTTCTAATACTGAACCTTTCCACTATGAATCTGTGTTAGTCATTGAACTTTCGTTGCGCCTGAGAGAAAAAATTGATGCTACTTTTCTCACAGAACTTGTTGACACTCGATAGGAGAAAACCATAAACTAAGACTCCGTCCAGACTACGACAAGGGTGCTAATTGAAAATACAATTAGATGACTATCTTTCTTCCCACCAAACCCACCAATCCACCATTCACTGCAATCCCAAATTCTATCTCTTGGCAGCACACACAAACCAACTCTTTCACCTTCAAATCAGCCTACCGAACCACCAATTAATCCCTTTTTGTCACATCTACATTATATTCACATTGAATGAAGTTTGCTTCAAAAAAAAAAAATATCAATGAAGTACAGTTTGCGACTGTTTCTATTAGCCTCTATTAACGCTTGTTGAAGAAAGAAATAGGCCACGGTTGTGTATAAGACAATTCTTGACGGCCTTTTTCTGGTTCTTATTCCTTGCCTGAGCAGAAAAAGTTTTTTCTCTTTAATTTTTCTGATTGATCGAATCCGATCGATCTGGTTGAAATTTTGAAAAAGTTTAAGCTGGTAATTTGTTTGTCTGATTGTATTTGAAAAAAATCTATGATTGATTATCTCAATTTATATTTCAATTGTAGGAAATTGTTAAATAAAAAAAAACAATTTTAAATTTTTTATATAATCATTATGTCTGATATATTGTAATTTTCCCATCATATAGAAGGCCTTTCTAAAAGTCGGCCAACAATATTGGCTGCAGAGAATGTGGTAGGAAATGTCTGGAAGAGTTTATCATTTTTTCATATTTACATAGAAGACAATGCATGTGCAGACATTTTAGCCATTTTGATACCGAGGCTCAATGGGGTTTTATGTAGTTTCACAGTATAAAGATAAAAACTTATAACAGCACAATAACCAAGCAAGTCAAAGTACTAAACATGATCTGAATACAGGAATATGAAGACATCAAGATTGCAAAAGAAAACAATTTAATTGAACCAAAGTAGAAGAGAAATCCCAATTCACTCGACTTCCTCGATTATGGGTTCTGATGAGCTGGTCCTAGCTCCGTTTGAAGAACCTGCAGGACCCTGCTGGTTCAGCTTATCACTGACAGAATAGCACACAATCTCCAACTCCCTCGTATGGGTGTCAATATCCTCTGCAATGGGTTTAGAGCTGGTACCAGCTTCATTTGAAGATCCTGCATGACCCTGCTGGTTCAGCTTATCGATAATAGGAGTGCACACATCCTTCAACTCCCACATCCGGTTGTCAATATCCTGTACGTCAGCTAGTTGTTCGATATCCAACCACTCAAGGGCTTTGTTGACTGCATCATGCATCTTCCTCATATCATCCGTTGATAGATTACCTTTGATGATATTAAACTTGTCCCTTATGCCGTATGTGTATTTCTCAAAGGAGATCTTTGATTCCACTTTCTTCTTGCGTTGTTCATCTTCTGACTTGTACATCTCAGCCTCTTTAACCAAACTCATAATCTCAACCTCTGACAACCTCCCTTTGTTATCCCTAAATTTGATATATTTTGTGTTCTCTGTTGAATTGTCCACTGCAAAAACACTCAATATACCATTTATATCCATATGAAAACATAAAGGGACATGATGAGGTGCTGGAGGAATTACTTCTAACCTGAACTCACCCAACAAGTTATTGTCCCTAGTTCTAGTTCTCTCACCCTCGTACACCTTAATCAACACACTATTTCGATTGTCCACACTGGAACTGTAGTGAAATAGGTTGGTAGGCAGGAATGTGTTCCTTGGGGTCAATTCTTCCGTAACACCACTACTTGTCTCAATACGAAGAGAAAGAGGGGTAACATCTGACAATATCAAGCCCTGCACCTTCTCATTACCATCACCACTCAACTTAGCAGCTAGAACTGCAGCGCCATAAGCTACAGCCTCGTCAGGGTTGATGCTCTTGCAGAGTTCCTTCTCGTTAAAGAGATTCCGCAACAGTGACTGAACCTTTGGAATTCTAGTGGACCCACCAACGAGCACAACTTCGTGAATATTCCACGTATTCATATTAGCATCCTTCAAACACTTCTTGACGGAGTCCATGCATTTGCTGAACAAATCCATGTTCAGCTCTTCGAACTTAGCACGAGTAATGGATGTATTGAAATCAACTCCTTTATACAGACCATCAATTTCGATGAATGCCTGAACATTTAAGGAGAGGGTCCTCTTTGCTCTCTCACATGATGTTCTCAACTTCCTAAGAGCCTTTGGATTTCCACTAACATCCATGCGGTGCTTCTTCTTGAACTCCTGAACAAAGTGATTTAACATCCTGTTATCAAAATCTTCTCCTCCAAGATGTGTATCTCCAGATGTAGCCTTGACTTTAAAGATGCCCCCATCAATGATGAGTATTGAAACATCAAAAGTACCACCACCAAGATCGAAGATAAGAACATACTTCGGACCAACACCGGCCCCTTTCTTATCAAAACCATAAGCAATTCCAGCCGCCGTTGGTTCATTTATGACCCGCACATTAAGACCAGCAATTATACCAGCATCCATAGTAGCTTGACGTTGAGAATCATTAAAGTAAGCAGGGACGGTAATAACAGCTTCCTTAACGACTGAACCAATGTAAGATTCAGCAGTTTCTCGCATTTTATTGAGAATCATGGCTGAGATTTCCTCAGCTGAAAACAATGTATCCTGTCCTTTATAAGTGATTTGAATCATTGGTTTCTTGTTTAGGCCAGAAATGACTTTGAAGGGCCATAACTTGATATCACTCTGCACAAGGCTATCACTGATTTTCCTACCAATTAACCGTTTCACATCTACAAAAGAGAAAACAAATTCAGGAAACGATCTTGAGATGCTAACTCCAAGAAAGATGAGCTCGTGATATAACTAATATTAGCTAGCAATCAAGAGAACATAAAACAGTTCAGATTCATGAAAATAACTAGATTGTGTTAGCTTGAAAAGAACTAAAAGAACATATAATGACAAGGAAAAGGGATGGCCTTTATGGCTGAACACTCTCCTAACAAAATGGAGATCGAGTGTTTGAATCCCATTGGCAGCCAACAACAATAAGAGAGGCGTATAACCAGACTAGGATGAGTTGTAATTACACACTCAAGTCATTTTGAATAAAAAACAAGAAATGTGACTCACAACTCAAGTCATTTTGTTCTATAACCATACCAACCCCTCAATGTCAAAAGAATCAATTCATTATGATCATGAAACTAACCCAAAAAGCATAGTGAAAAATCAGAAGACTTACTAAACTCTCGATAAAATTAGATATCTACAAGAGTACAAAATTGTGCTATAACCAACATGTTCATGAAATCCAGATATCAAATTAAACTTGGTGAAAAGACGTTAAAAAAGATTACCGAAAATGGTGTTGATAGGATTCAAAGAAGCCTGATTCTTAGCAGAATCACCAATCATACGTTCAGTCTCATTGAAAGCAACATAAGAAGGAGTAATGCGATTTCCTTGGTCATTAGTAATGATCTCAACACGATTTTCTTGTGATAGCCATACTCCAACACATGAATATGTTGTTCCTAAATCTATTCCTATTGCTTTCCCAGCCATTGTTACAGTAATAGTTGAATCAAAACACAAACTCAAAGAAGAAGAAAACTCAATAATTAAAATTAGATAGGACTTCTATGGATATCCCAGCATCTTATTAAGGCTAACCCTTGAATTTTACAAAAATGAATTATTGAATAATCCAAGTTGCTGTAGATTATTCAGTCTACAATTCATCCATCCCTTGCATGATTACTTCAAATAATTGTATCCATTGCTTGGTCTTTAGATTTAAACCAAAGAAGCCCATAACTTTTCTAATTACATGTTGTAAATAAGTTATTATGCATTTTCTCGTTTGTTTAAAAGTCTTAACTTTTTTTCTGACTCAATCTTATATCTCTCAATCAGAATAGAAAACCAGACAAATACGTTATCACCATCACTATTTTCATTTCCTCTCCGACTTTCCCTTTCACACCCCTGAAAGGCTGAGACATAGCAGCAGTCCAATTTGGTTGAATTAAAATGGTTTGAAGTTCATTCCCGACGTATGAAAATTCGAGGGTGTTCTAAGAGACCCAAACACCTTAGACCCTCCTCATAAGACAATAGATGTAAAATTGAATAGTTCAAGTAGTGAGCTATATGCCTATATTTATGTATTCAGTTTTTGTTTTTTAGTCAATCATCCTAATCGCAACTAAATATTAGTCATTGACTTGTCTTTACCTCGCCTCAATTTATTATGTAGAAGTAGATGGTGTGTCTTACGCGGTTTACCTGCTACAATTCAATGGTCATAGCCTCAAAGCTGCTGGCCATGATCTGTCTAAGTTGACAATTTCTGTTAATGCCCAGTTTGTAAAGAGGCACGCGAATACAACAAAGACAACCAAGCCTTTAGTTTGAAAATACGAAGTCACGAAGTTTAGAGCAGGGAACTAAAAATGTAATAAAATTTGATAAGTTATGAAAATTTGATAACACTTCTAATACTTCAATTATCACTGCCCTTTTCCCCTGTTATAGTTGCAAGACGTTTTTCACATTATCATAAAACCAATTCGAATATCTAAGACTAATTAAATAAATCTTGTAGTACTGTCTTAGTATGTTGTGTTGTGCCATTATCGACTTGGTAAAGTGAAACACCAATCACGCTACCTATGTCCTAGAGTAAAGTAACTCAAGAGTCAAGTCGAATGTCATTTACACCCAAACTTGTAACAAAAGAAAATATTCTGTAAAAGCATGTGTGCGTGTGACTGTTAAAGCACGTGTGTGTATGAAGTGAGTGTGTGAAAGGTGTGCTGTGTAAGCTTGTGTGAGAAGTGTAGGAGTATATATACACTTGGTCTTTCCTGTAAACAATATAACTCTTTTCAATCAATTCAAAATTGATCAAATCGTCTGCAGAAACACAATGTAGAATACCAATTCTATCATGGTATCGGAGCTTCAGTCTCAGAGATTTTCAATTTCTGAGGGTATCGATCCTTCTTCACTACTTTGATTCTTCTTTTTGAAGTTAATGGAGTTCTTGAAGTGAAGATTTGTTCCGTGGAGTTTGATTTGATCTTGAAGCCTGACTGCAACGTCTTCAAATAGGATTAAGCATGTACTTTGGATCTAAAATTCGGTTTTAGTCCTTGAGATCTTGATTATTTTGGTTTTTCAGTTTTGAGTAATTGGATCTGGAATTCTCTACCTCAACAGCTAAAATTTGAATCTCTGCTGGTAATCTCTATCTTAATCTCTATGTTACTTTAGATTTAATCTCATGTGTTCAATTTCTACATCACTTGCTCAACAACATTCAATTTCATCTTCAAAAGTTGTTCTCATCATAACTAGTTTTGATTTTAACTAGTTCTTTCATCAAGTCCTACTAGTACTGATACCTGGAGCTATTAGATCTGAGCATGCCTATTTTTACTACAATTGTTAGTTAGGAAGAAGCTTAATGTTGTTCCATTTGATAGTGGAGAAAATCTCTTCTTAAATCGCAGATGTATTTTGATGAGTGTGTGAGGTGAGTGTTTGTTGCATAACATGTGATTAAATATCTAACATTCAGTTCATCCTATTGATGTTAGTTTTGGTACAATCCTCATCATGTGAGAGGTCATGAGTGAGTTGTCTTGCAAGTTTAATGATGAAATTGAAGCTGTTGTTATGGGATTGAAATTGGTGAGTTATATAAGTACAAATTGGAGTTCTCTTTGTTGAGTTTGTATATGCTTAGTATGCAACCTGGTGTTCAGTTTGCATATGTATTCAATATGCAATCTGTTGTTCATTTCTATCTTAGTTAGGTCTTTATTTTTAGTTGAAAATAAAAGGATTCAATTCTTGAATCTGTTCTTGTTTGGTGAGTAATAAAGTTTCAGAGATGGAACATTCAGATGTGTGGTGATGCCTTGACAGAGTAATGGTGTTTATGAGTATTTTGATTGTTGGTATAACTTTAGACTATACCTTCAACTGGTTTTGCGAGAATTATGGTGTTGGAAGATTGTTTTTGATCCAAGTACTCTTATGGTTTTCATCTCTTGCTTTATTCTGGGATGGAGTTGTATGATGGTGATGCTGCCTGTAGACAAGGCTTTGCTTCATTTTTTTTGGTGCTGCTGCCTGTAGACAAGGATTTGCTTCATTTTTTGGTTAACATACTTTCTTGCATTCACATTTTCTAGTTAATACATGAAGACAACTACACCAACATTTCTTGTTCTCATTCATGTCAGAATCGAATGTCCTTAAGAAACTGCATCTTTTGGTTAGCATTCATTGCTCCTACTGCAACAACTATATATATGGTCGTCATGTCTGTTGTTGTATCCACCACTTCCACACTTCGAATACTACTTCAATCTCATCTCTGTTAAGCAAATTCTGCTTCAGTTGGTGCTGGTTAGTACTTTACAGCGTGGATTAAAGGTTTCAGTGGAACTGCTACAATCTCCTTTGTGGTGAGTTGAGAGTTGAATGTTGCAGTCGTGGTTCACAAAAAGAGTGCAGTTTACAAGGTTCTTTGGACAAATAATTACAAGCTGGGCACTTAGTTTGCTGATGCTAGCATCATTTATGCCTTTTTAATCTTTGGAGTTAGTGTTTGTGCTTTCCTTGGATTTACTACTACTTCTGGCTACTTCATCTACTACTACTGTTGTATACATTCCCTGCGACTACTACACCAATATGTACATGAATAACACAGTTGAAGACTTTGCTTCTTCCATATTGATTCACCTACATCTCTTGTGAAATTCTAGCTTGTGTTAGGTGAGTCTGACGTCACAGGAGCCAAGGTATTGCTTGTTAATTCCTGTCACAAGTCGGTTTAAAAATATGTGCCAGACTGATTCTTCCTACAGGTTTAGATAAGTGTTTTCATGTTGAGGGAGTATGCTTTGGTGCTTCTTATTCTTTCCGCAGTAGTATTCATTTTCACTTCAAGGACTTTTTTAACTTCCTTCCACATTATTTCAGCTATATTCTTCTGAATTGCTGTTACCTTTTACCTGCACCATCTGTTGTTGCCACACAAATTGCTAGTATGCGTACTGCCTCTTCCTCTTTGAAATAGACTTTGATCTCTTGTTCTATGTGTGACTGTTAAAGCATGTGCAATCTCAAGTAGTCTCTTCATACCTCCTTGAGCTTGAGGGAGGGTAAAACCATATGTGCGTGTGTGACTGTTAAAGCATGTGTGTGTATGAAGTGAGTGTGTGAAAGGTGTGTTGTGTAAGCTTGTGTGAGAAGTGTAGGAGTATATATACACTTGGTCTGTCCTGTAAACAATATAAATCTTTTCAATCAATTCAAAATTGATCAAATCGTCTGCAGAAACACAATGTAGAATACCAATTCTATCATTCTGGTCCGTGATCTTTCTACATTTTATCGTTTCTGCTAATTTTTTTAATTGGTGGTCTAAAAAGACCCCTTGCAAGTAATACCCATAACTAAAAATATAATTAATACGGATGCAAGCGAAGTGAAACTAAAGAAGCGTCACTGAAATAAGCTACACAGTAAGAATTGAGAAATTCAGTGGTTTACAGAACATACCAGACTAGGAATTGAGATAATACACCTACTTTTTTTTTTTAAGTGCTTGGTCCTTCATTTTACAAACTTTGTTTTCGCAACCCTTTACTACAAAGCCCTCAGGTTAGTCCATGTAAATTTCTTCATCGAAATCACCATTTAGAAAAGTTGTTTTTATATCCATTTGATGTATCTCTAAGTTATGAACAACATCTATAGCAATTAACATCCTAATGGAAGTAATTCTCGTAAAAGGTGAATAAGTATCAAATAAATCTACACCTTCTTTCTGTTTATAGCCTTTATCTACTAACCTAGCTTTTTATTTTTCCGTAGTTCCATCTACCTTATGTTTCCTTTTGAAGATCCACTTACAACCTATGTTACACCCTAGAGGTAAATCTACAATCTCCCACGTACCATTCTGTATAATGGAATCCATTTCACTAATGGCAGATTCTTTCCACCATGGAGCTTTAGAAGAAGTCATGGCTTCTCTAGAAGTATGTGGATCAGTCTAAGCTAAACACGTTATGAAGTCTGGCCCAATTTTTTTTTTCATTTCTAAGCCTTTTATCTATTCTAGGCTCAAATTCAACTTCATCTTCCTCTAAAGGTAATGTCTGACTGGTCGAAGGGACATCTAGGGGATTAACACATATCATGCAAGAATGAGATTTATCATATTTCAATGGAATTTTTTTTCAAAGAACATAACATCCCTAGATTCTGTAATAGTGTTCACACCAAATTCAGAAATTTCAGAACTTACAACCATAAATCTATATGCATTAGTATGCTCAGAATACCCTATGAAGACACGGTCACCAGTTTTGGGTCCTATCTTGGTTCTCTTAGGAGGAGGAATGGAAACCTTAGCCAAACAACCCCAGACTTTAAAGTATGCATAAGAAGGTTGTCTACCTTTCCATAACTCATATGGAGTTTTGTCTAATCCTTTAAAGGGTACTCTGTTCAAGATATAGCAAGCTGAGAGGATGGCCTTCCCCACAAGTTTGCAGGTAATCCTGAATTAATTAACATGACATTCATCATCTCCTTAAGGGTTTGGTTCTTTCGTTCAACCACACCATTAGATTGTGGTGAATAAGAAGGGGTTACTTCGTGTATAATGTCGTGTTTTATGCAAAAATCTTCTATAGGAATTACATACTCACCACCACGGTCAGACCTAACAGTTTTAATGGTAGTAGTCATTTGGTTTCAACTTCTAGTTTATACATCTTAAAGGCTTCTAAGTAATCATCCTTACCTTTAAGCAAATGTATATGACAGTACCTCGTACAATCATCTATAAAAGTTATAAATCATTTTTTACCACCTCTAGTTTGAACTGATTTCATATCAACTAGGTTTAAAATTTCTCTGAACATTTTTTCTAAAAGGTTTATTTTTTAGCATATTTTGATTCTACACATACTTCATATTTATGCTCATTATCCAAATTAAATTTGGGTATGCAGCCTATGCTAGCCAGTTTATGCATTGACTTATAGTTTACATGTCTAAGTCTACCATGCAAAACATTTAATGACACACAAACATAAGCAGAAGAATCAATTTATTCATTTCATCAGAGGTTACATTAAGTTTATAGAGACCGTCACTCTTATAACCCTTACCCACATAATCCTTACCCTTAGTGACAATAACTTTTCCAGATTCAATTACAATTTTAAAACCTTTATCATCTAAAACACCACAAGAAACAAGATTTTTGTAGATGTTCGGAACATGAAGAACTTCATTCAATGTGAGAGTCTTGCCTGAAGTGAGCTTCATCCCAACTTTGCCTTTTCCTACGACCCGTGCTGCCCGAATTGAGCTTCAAACACCATAACAGAAAACTGTTCTTGTTGTTTTCAACCCAATTATCATTTTTTTTGTTATTGTTAAAGTCCTTACGTTTTCTATAGTGAATTGCAATATTTCCAGGAGTTCCACAAACACAAAAAGCACCTTTAATTTTACCAATGTCAGATTTGGGTTTCTGAAATATACCTTTCTTGTGAGGACCATGCTAATGGTTGTGTTTGATGCTCTCACCCTTTTCATTATTGGAAGACTTGTATTCAATTACATGAGCCTTGTTGGACATGTCCCTTGCAGAAGATACACTCTTGTCTTTGGAGCATAGTAATTCTTCCACTTGAATCTTCTTACCCAAATCAACCTTACTGACTTCACCAGTTTCATGTCTCAATCTACGTTTGTATTCTGACCAGGAAGACGATAATTTCTCAATCACACAGACACTTGAAAAGTTTCATCAATCATCATGTCTTCAACAAGAATTTCATTGATAATACGCTAAAGTTCAAGAAATTGATCAACCACAGATTTGTCATTCAGTATTTTGTATTCCAAGAACCTAACTACCAAGAATTTCTTACTTCCAGCAGTTTTTGCTTGGTATTTTGCCTCTAAAGCATCCCATAAATCAAAAGCAGAAAAGTTATCTCTTGCATAATAAAAGTCATTCATTGCATCCTCTAAACAATTCAGAATATTGTTTTTGGCCATATAATTCGGCCTAATCCAACTTTCCAAATCCATTTCATTTCCAACATCATTCAAACCTGCATCAAAAGATTTCAGAACAAGTTCATCTAACATATGAAAATTCAGAAAAATATCTTTGATTGACATCTTTTGAAATTCTTCCCACTGAATTTTTCGAGTTTGTCAACATCATTTTTACCCATTGTTACAGAAGAAGTGATATTGTGATAATATTGTTGGATATGCAACAATAAAAGGCTTAAAAACAAATGATGTTAAACTGAAATAAAATTTCTGAAGTGAAATCACTGATTTCCACACAAAGGACAGAGTCACTTGCTCAGCAAATTGTCTTTAACACAATAGTCCGCGGGTACTCCTCAAGAATAAGAGATGATATACCTCCACAATGGAGATGTGTCCATGATAGAAATGCCCGTTATGACTAGTATAAGCACAATACTAGTCACCCACTCAAACGAACTCAACATCAATTGCAGAAGGAAGTAAACATGCAAAGCACAAAACAAAGCAAGAATAAGGGAACAAAAGACGGGATAATAGCCGCTTCTGGTATGAATTGGAAGGAAAAATTATGAGTTATTTTATAGGAAGAAATCAAAGACTGGTAGTAATTGAAATTGATGACAGTTGATTCTCAATCCATTTCGTGCATGGCGCGCAGACATAAAAGACAAGACAAAAAGAAAACAGGCAGAATTCAAAACAGTCATTACTGCAAGAAAATCTTTTTGGTAAGTAAAATATATTCTGCTTGGTCAGACGCCCACATTAACACAATTTATTTTTATACTTAATTTTAGTTGAAAAATATAGTCTGCCCGTCTTCCCAGATGGACGGCGGCGGCGTGCGTGAAATGTGTGGTTGCACCAACTAGCCCAATGCCTAATTCCTCTCCCTCACACAAAAGTGTGTTGATCCAAATGACCACTCTTAGATGCAATTTTCTTCGTAAAATAAGGCAACATCTCAGAATCCAGCGTTAGATTGTCCTGTAAGTGACAAGTATGTAGAGTCACTCGTAAGCGACAGTTAGTATGCATATAAGGTTCTTTCACAACTTATAAGTGTGAGGATCTGTAGTGATTACTGTCAGTGACAATTATATGTTGTTGTTTTTTACGGTATGCGACAATTAGCTTAGTATTATTGATTTGAGTAGGAACAGTTGTGTTAGACTGTGACAGAATTCAGTAGACTCCTGTAAATATTCACCTGGTATAGATGATGCAATTTCGAGTGTAAAAGTTAGTCAACAAGATATCACTAGGGAGTAATAGTGGTTGTTGAGCTTGTATTTTATCTGTTTGAGACTCGTACTTGGCTCGACACCTAGATGTTTTTGGGCGATGACCGAGGGGTGGCCTAGAAGATATGGATCTATTATCTTGAATGGGATCGAAAACACTTATTTCTGACACACGGTTGGGAATCAAGTGGACTACGCAAGAGTCGATATGTGTCATAGTACGGTTAGAGATTGAAATTATAGAAAGGGGATGTCGATTAATTTCGTTGGTGGGAAATCTGTTTTTTTACTATATGTTAACCTCTATTTTTGGTGTCTCCGTGTCTTATGCATAGTATGAGGTTCTGTAATCATTTTTAGTCGTTGAATCTATTATTTTACCAAGAGATACTCCTATAAAGCATTTTCGTATTTTGTCGCCATTTCAAGGATTTTTGGTTTTCTAGGTTATTTGTAAGGTTTATAAGGGTGCGAAAGCCTACTTTAAGTTGGGGTATGACCCAACTTACTATGATTTTTTCAGGGAATGGTGGCCGCGGAACAACCTAACTAGTAGAACGATTTTTTTTTCCGGAAAGCTACATCATCTTTGTCTTCAAGGTTTTTAAACAACCAAATGTTTTTATAGTTTGTTATTAAGTATAAACTTCTTTATATTAAGTAAGATTCTTATCATTTAACTTATATAACCTGCGTATCGAAGATAGACTTTTATTTTAAATATCTTTTATAACTCTCGTCATTTTTTAAATAAGACTTTTTTTTAGAACCTATTATTTTCAAGAGTCCCACACGATAGACGGATCTCCATTTGTTGCCTTGAAGGTTTGAGTGTGTAAAGTGTTCCATGAATATGCCACACTTCTATTTTAGGGCGGCCGACCTAGAATTATGAGGTGGGGCGTTACAAAGTGGTATAAGAGTCGACGACGGGTCATCTGCCAAGGGTGAGAGAGTACGCTGGACGGGGTGTTCTAGGTATTGGTCTCATAGGTGGTACGGAACGTCGGAGATCTGGGCTTGAATATATTCTGGAGCCGAGGACGGCTCCAATTTAAGGTGGTGGTATTGTAATACCCCAATTCGGCAGGTAGGGTTCGCCGAATGGAATATAGGTAATGGTTTATCCTTTCCTAAAACCGAGGCCTTTTCAACACAACTGGCTCAGATTTGGCACACAGCTCTGCAGTTAAGCGTGCTCGGGAGGGAGTAATCTAGGGATGGATGACCTCCCCGGAAACTGCTGCTGGATGACCGTAGAAAACCTCACACTGCCGGATGACCGCAGTGGCTAAGTGGGGACAGTATCGGTGGAAGGTCGGGTCATTACAAAGTGGTATCAGAGCAATTGGTTACCGAAAATCCTTGGGAGCGGGTGTAGGGTCTTGTTGTTTCACACTGGCACAAGTTATTCCTAGGAACACAGTGATTTTTTTCTTTTTGATGAAACTGTGTGTTGATTGTTCCTTGTTTTCTTTGTCTTTAAAAGAATGAATGGAGATAGGAACAATGGGACTCGAGGTCGCGGTAAACTTAGAGGTGCTACTGGGCGAGGTCGTGCCAAAGCCGAGGACGAGGCCGTGGTCAAGGTGAGAATCTGACTGAGACTTCCGTTGAAGAGAGTGTTGAGTATCCTTAGTATGGGGGAACCCATAGATCTATGGATGATACGAGGTCTGGTAGTAGGACTAGGTCCTCTGGTAGTTCTAGGACGATTCGGGTTGACGTAGGTGAAGCCGAACCCCATGTTATAACCCTAGAGAACCTCCAGGCAATGATGAACAATGCGATTACAGCAGCGCTAGATCAGAGGCTTGGACCACGTGAAGGCAGGGAGAATGTAGAGACTGCAGCAAGGAATGAATCACTCCCCAGTGAGAGACACCAAAATGGGAAGTCTTGGGTTCAGTATTACCAGGATTTTCTGAAGATGAAACCACCTACATTCAGTGGAAATGGAGGCGCAATCGAGGCACAACAGTGGTGTAACATAATGGACAAGATTTTATCCTAATTTGAATTCCCGAGAGCATTTAAGTAGCGAATGGCTGCATTCCAACTGAAAGAAAATGCAGCAACCTGGTGGGATTCCATGAGTAGGACCGTTGATGTTATTGAATGCCAGTGGGTAGTGTTCAAATAGTATTTCCTTGAGTATTACTTCCCGCCTGCCGAGCGTCAGGAGATGATCATACAATTCGACAGTCTACGACATAGAGAGGATCAGACGGTTGTAGAGTATGAGTGTGAGTTTGACCGTGTTTCACTTTTTGATGCTCACCTCATCCCTACATAAGCAGATCGGATTGCGATATTTTTGAGTGGATTGAACGGTGGGATTGCTCGTCATATCATTGCAAACCCTAGTTTTGTACATATGCCAAGGTTGTGAATTGTGCTAGGGCACATTGCTTAAGGATCCAAGAGGAAAAGAAGAAGAAAACTAGTAGAGTATATACTAGGGGTGCGGAGAAAAGGGAGAATAAGGAAGAGAATGCTGGTAGACAGACACTTTATTTCCACCAAGGCAATCAGGGTTGAAAGAGACCTCGAGCAGACGAGGGGAAAAGTAATACCGGTGCCATAGTCTGAACTCCTCAACCAATGAGAACAGAGGGATAGGTATTTAAGGGACCCTGCTATCACTTCCAAGAACAAGGACACAAGGCTCGTGATTGTCCAAAGAAGGGTGTCTGAACTCCTCAACCTCGGTTGAATGTTGTCTTACCTCTGTTGAATTTTTTCTTACCTCGGAATGGTGAGGGACCGATGGTAATGTTGGAAGGTACCTTCTTTATTCACACTCGTTTTGGTAGGGTATTGTTGGATACTGGAGCTAGTCATTCTTTTATATCTGTTATGTTTGTGAAAACTTTGCGTGTTGTGCTAGAGAGGTGTTCTTATGTTTCTCATCACCGATGGGTGGTTCAGCATCTACCGATCATATGTTTGGGTCGTGCATTATTCGTATGGGCACTATATATTTTGTTGTAGACCTATTTGTTATGAATTTAGATATGTACGATGTGGTCTTAGGCATGGACTGGCTTGCGGCTTATCATGCTAGGTTAGACTGTTATGCTAAGACAATCACTTTTATTATTCTAAGAAGGGTGAGATTGTCTTGTCCGACTTGATGGGGAATTCACAACAGACCAGTAGGTCGTGTAGTGCTTTACTGGAGGGGTCATCATCAGAGACTACACATTTGGACTCTAGTGAAGTGGTATGCCTGTATCCATAGGTGTTTGGGGACATACCTGGTTTGCCACTGCAGAGGGAGGTAAATTTTTGTACTGAACTGGAACCAGGCATTGCACCTATAGCCAAAGCCCCATACCGTATAGAATAGGTGGAGATGAGCGAACTGAAGAAACAAGTGGAGGAATTTCTAGGTCAAGGCTTCATTAGACGAAGCAGTTCTCCATGGGGTGCACCAGTGTTGTTTGTGGTGAAGAAGGACGAGTCATTGAGAATGTGTATTGAGTTAAATGAGGTTACAGTAAAGAACAAGTATCCTTTTCCAAGATTGATCTGAGGTCTGGATATCATCAGGTAAGAGTTCGTGAAAGTGATATTCCCAAGACAGCTTACGTGACTCGTTATGGCTCATTTGAATTTTTGGTGATGCCTTTTGGGTTGACAAATGCACCGAAAATATTCATGAATTTGATGCAACGTGTGTTTCGTGAATGTCTGGATAGTTTCGTGATTGTGTTCATAGATGATATATTGGTTTACACTAAGACTTCCGAAGATCACGAAAATCATCTTCGTCAGGTACTTAAGACTTTAAAAGTGCATCAGTTGTATGTCAAGTTCGAGAAGTGTGAGTTATGGAAGAAAGAAGTGAAATTTTTGGGTCACGTAATACAGGTTCTGGCATATCCGTTGATCCCTTTAAGGTTCAAGCCGTAATGGACTGGAAGCAACCCAGAACAGTGAATGAGATCCGTAGCTTCTTGGGGTTGGCTGGTTATTACCGTAGGTTTATTCAGAGATTTTCGGTTCTGGCTGGTCCCTTGACGAACCTAATGAAGGAGATGTTCCTTTCAAGTGGAGTGTTGAGTGTGAGCGGGCCTTTTGTGAACTTAAAAGCAAGTTGACTTCTGACCAATTTTGATCATTCCGAAGGATGGAGTGAAGAAGGTAATTTTTACTGACGCTTCGATTCAGGGATTGGGATGTGTGTTGATGCAGAATGACAGGGTAGTTGCCTACGTTCGCGACAGTTGAGACCTCATGAGCGAAACTACCCTACACATGACCTTGAGTTGGCCGCTGTGGTGTTTGCGCTTAAAATTTAGAGACATTATTTGTATGGTGAGAGGTTTGAGATTTTTACTGACCACAAGAATCTCAAGTACCTTTCTCTCAGAAAGAGTTGAATATGCGACAGAGGAGATGGATGGAGTTAATTAAAGATTACAACTTCAAGTTGGAATATCATCCAGGGAAAGCTAACATGGTGGCTGGCGCTCTGAGCCGACATCCAATAGGAATAGTAGCTTCATTGATGGTACAACAATGGATTATGTTCGAAGACATTGCTTGTTTTGATTTCGGCATGGGTACGATTAACGGTCAAGACTTCTTTTTTGGTAGTATGGTTATCGGTCCATCTCTATTGCGCCGTATTATGGAAGCTCAAGATGAGGATGAGTAGTGTAAGAGTCTACTAAAGAAAATAAAGGAAATAACGGATAAGAGCTTTACTTTTGGCAAGATGGTGGGTTGAGGTATCGTGAAAGATTATACGTACAAGATGTTAAGGATTTGAGGCGAACAATTTTAGATGAAGCACACCGAAGAAAGTATACTATACATACTATTGATAATAAGATGTATAGGGATTTGAAGCGACAATATTGGTTGTCTGGGATGAAGCGTGATATAGCAGACCACGTCCGAAAGTGTCTGACTTGTCAGCAAGTAAAGATCGAACACCAAAGCCCAGCTGGTAAGTTGGAGACTTTACCTATTCCGGAGTGGAAGTGGAAAACATATCCATGAATTTTATTACTGGGTTACCGCGATCGAGTAAGGGTCACGAAGCAATCTGGGTGATAGTAGATAGATTGACGAAATCAGCACATTTCTTACCGGTCAAGACAAATGATTCTGGTAACAAGTTAGCTCAGTTGTACATGGGTGAGATAGTTAAGCTTCATGGTTTCCCAGTATCTTTCGTTTCTGACTGAGATTCATCTTTTACATCACGGTTCTAGAGGAGTTTTCGGACATCTTTAGGGTCTTCATTGAACTTTAGCACAACATTTCATCCTCATACTGATGGAAAAACTGAACGTATGAACAAGCTACTTGAGGATATGTTGAGGTGCACAATTATTGATCTTGGAGGTAGTTGGATGAATCACTTACCTTTGGTGGAGTTTTCATACAATAATAGTTACCATTCTAGCATAGGAATGGCTCCGTTTGAGGCGTTGTATGGCAGAACTTGTCGTTCACCTTTATGTTGGACAGAAGTTGGAGAATCCAAACTCACGGGTCCAGAAATTATTTGTGAGACGTCCGAAAAGATTGCACTAATTAGAGAAAGATGCGCACAACACAGAGTAGACAAAAGAGTTATGCGGAGAAGAGACGCCAGGATCAGGAATATGAAGTTGGAGACCTAGTGCTTCTCAAAGTTTCACCCATGAAGGGTGTGTTACATTTTGGTATAAAGGGAAAACTTGTTCCTCGTTTTATAAGACCATTTCCTATTGTATAAAGGATTGGTAAGATGGCTTATCGCCTCGCTCTACCAGAAGTGCTAGCTGGGGTTCATAATGTTTTTCACGTATCTATGCTTTGAAAGAATGTACGGGACGCAAATCAACACTTAGTAATAGACTATCAGGATCTGAAATTACAGAAGGATGTATCTTATGAAGAAAAGCCGTATAAAATCATTGATCGCCGAGAGCATGTCCTTCGAAGGAAGACCATTCCTATGGTTAAGGTTCAGTGGCACCATCACAATGACAAGGAAGTCACCTGGGAGCGTGAGGAGGACATGGTGACTCGTTACCCTGATTTCTTCAACAATCTGGTAAGAACAATTTCATTTCGAAGACGAAAAATTTTCTTTTTAGATGGGGATATTGTAAAACCCCTTATCCTAGAACAACTTATCCTATAGTGTCTGACTTAGGTTAGTTGGTAGGCTAGTGACTCCCACAAACGGTTAGGAACGTGGTTTTAGTTAGGAGTTCGTGGGAGGAATCCGAGTAAGACTAGGAAGACTAATTAGAAATCTCGAGTAGTTAGAGTTATATTTGGTTTATTTGGGAGAGAAAGAAACTGTTAAGGGAGATAGCCGGAAACAATACCTGTGGGGAGATTTAGTTAGCAGATTCCAAGAAAATTGAGGAGAAGAAGAGAGGCAGACTTAGGAATCATACTGAAGCCTGTAGGAGAATCGTGGTAGCAAAGAATCAAGTAGGTTTTCTATCTCTTATACTCATTGCAAATTGACTTAACAAATCTAAATCATATTAGGGAGCTACAGAGAATCAGGGTTCAAATTAAGTTTAATTTATGTTTATTTTCTGATTTTCTGATTTTCTTCATGGAGGTGGTGATACTACAGTCTGGGAATAACCACAATTGTTAGTTTTCTTCTTGACATGAGTAGTTGCGGCTGTGCACAAGGTTTCTACTTGGTGGTGCTGTCAAATTAGTTATGCTATGAACTATGTAAGACACCTAGCTATCTTGTTGGTTTCCTAATGATAGGAGTTGCTACTTACACTCACACGTACTGAATACCAAGTCTGTAGAACTGTGACTGATTATTGTTTGTTATTAGTGAAAACAATCATCCTGTAATGTGTACATATCTTTATCAAACGTTAGATTGTTATGTAATTTGAATATATTTTGTTAATATGAGTTATAAAGCTACCGTAAGAGTTTCATGAGGATCAAGTTCAATTTACTACTGCAAAGATTGAATAAACTGAGAGTGCAATGTGCTGAATTCAGACTCTGGACACTCAACTGTTTGTATGGTTTCTCAATATCCGTATATCGGATTGAGTTGAAATTTTTGTATGATGTTTGTATACATGTAGGTAACCTAATGTAGAAATTTCATGAAGTTATGAGCATTTTAAGTACCTCAAATCATAAGATAATTGTGACTGAATCCTGTGTGTTGATGCTCAAAGCAGTCATGTTGTAATGTGTATAATTCTGTAATAAACTGTTGGAATGAGCTGATTTTTGGATACGAGTAACCCAGTTATCTTATGATTCATTTGTATAAATTTCAAGACAAATGGATCATGGGAAGTACCCCAAAACCCCTTGCATTGTTGACTGCGTCTATAGATTTGCACCACCGATAGTTTTAAGGAAAGGCTTGTATCTCAGAATCCAGCCGTTAGATTGTCCTGTAAGTGACAAGTCTGTAGAGTCACCCGTAAGCGACAATTTGTATGCCTGTAAGGTTCTGTCACAACTTATAAGTGTGAGGATCTGTAGTTATTACTGTCAGTGACAATTATATGTTGTTGCTGTTTACGGTATGCGACAATTAGCTTAGTATTATTGATTTGAGTAGGAACAATTATGTTAGACTGTGACAGAATTCAGTAGACTCCTGTAAATATTCACCTGGTATAGATGATGCAATTTCGAGTGTAAAAGTTAGTCAACAAGATATCACTAGGGAGTAATAGTGGTTGTTGAGCTCGTATTTCATCTGTTTGAGACTCGTAGTTGGCTCGACTCCCAGATGTTGTTGGGCGATGACCGAGGGATGGCCTAGAAGATATGGATCTATTATCTTTAATGGGATCGAAAACACTTATTTCTGACGCACGGTTGGGAATCAAGTGGACTACGCAAGAGTCGATATGTGTCATAGTACGGTTAGAGATTGAAATTATAGAAAGGGGATGTCGATTAATTTCGTTGGTGGGAAATCTGTTTTATTACTATATGTTAACCTCTATTTTTGATGTCTCCGTGTCTTATGCATAATACGAGGTTCTGTAATAATTTTTAGTTGTCGAATCTATTATTTTACCAAGAGATACTCCTATAAATCATTTTCGTAATTTGTTGCCATTTCAAGGATTTTTGGTTTGCTAGGTTATTTGTAAGGTTTATAAGGGTGCGAAAGCCTACTTTAAGTTGGAGTCTGACCCAACTTACTATTATTTTTTCAGGGAACGGTGGCCGCGGAGCAACCTATCTAGTAGAACGACTTTTTTTTTTCCGGAAAGCTATATCATCTTTTTCTTCAAGGTGCTTAAACAAACAAATGTTTTTATACTTTGTTATTAAGTCTAAACTTCTTTATTTTAAGTAAGATTCTTATCGTTTAACTTATATAACCGATCTACGTGTCGAAGATAGACTTTTGTTTTAAAGATCTTTTATAACTCTCGCCATTTTTTAAATAAGACTTTTTTTAAAACCTATTATTTTCAAGAGCCCCACACGATAGCCGGATTTCCATTTGATGACTTGAAGGTTTGAGTGTGTAAAGTGTTCCATGAGTATGCCACACTTCTATTTTAGAGCATCCGACCTAGAATTATGAGGTGGGGCGTTACAAAAACACTCTCTATTTCTTTTTTGAACTATAACTCAAATATTTTTTTATAACACGAACATAATCAAAATTAAGTAAATAATTAAGCAAAGATAGATTAACCATTATGATAAATATATGGATAAAGGGTGTATTAATATTACTTCGTAGTGATACTATTTTGTTTTATCAATTATCCCAAATTCTTTTTGCATCGGTCTAAAAAACGCTAGATTTATTAAATAAGGAAAAAAACCGGAAAGAAAGAGAGGGACATATACCAAAACCTCAAACAAGATATAAGGAAAAGTAAAATAGGGAAGACCTAGGCGATCGTTTCCCATTCTTGTAGAAATAAAATACAAAAAGTAAATGTATTTCACTTCATTCAACTTCCTCCATTTCGGGTCCGGGAACTCGCTAGCTTCTATTCAACGACCATCGGAACCATCCTGCTCGCGCTTCTTAGAGATAATATTGCATACAATCTCCAAGTCCTTCATCATATCATTCATATAGTCTATGTCAGCTAGTCCGTTGATGCCCAACCACTCAATGGCACTGTTAACTGCATCCTTAATCATCTTCATATCATCCGACGCTTGCGTCTCTCCCATATTATTGATTGTGTCCCTCATGTTGTATGCATACTTTTCAAATGAGTTCCTTGACTCCACCTTCCTCTTGAATTCTTCGTCTTCTAACTTGTATATCTCAGCCTCTTGAACCAATCTTTGAATCTCTGCATCCGAAAACCTCCCTTTATTATTGGTAATCGTGATCGTATTTGTCTTCCCTGTCGTCTTCTCTTCTGCAGACACTTTTAGTATACCATTTGCATCCATCTCAAAGCGTACTGTAAACTTAATAACACCACGAGGTGCTGGAGGAATTCCACTTAAAATGAACATACCCAACAAGTTATTGTCACTGGTTCTAGGTCTCTCTCCCTCAAACACCGAAAATTCTTCAAAAGTTAGATTGTCCTGGCCTGTTTGAAAATTTCTTTTCATATTGGTGGGAATGGTTGTGTTCCTTGGAATAACCACACTCATAACACCTCCGACAATCCTAATACCAAGAGAAAGAGGGGTGACATCCCGTAACACCAATTCCTGCACCTTTTCATTATCCTCACCACTCAAAATAGCAGCTTGCACTGCAGCACCATAAGCCACAGCTTCATCAGGGTTGATGCTTTTGCAGAGTTCTTTCCCATTAAACAAATCCTGCAATAGAGACTGAACCATTGGAATTCTAGTGCATCCGCCGACGACGACAACTTCGTCAATGGTGTTCTTGTCCATCTTAGCATCCATTAAACACTTCTCAACAGGTTCCATACACTTCTTGAACAAATCCATGTTTAACTCTTCGAATTTAGAACGAGTAACAGGCACATGAAAATCAAATGCTTCGTGCAAAGAATCCAAGGCAATAGATGTCATCATACTATGTGAGAGGGTCCTCTTCGCCCTCTCACATGATGTTCTCAACCTCCTAAGAGCCCTCGGATTTCCGCTGATGTCCTTTTTGTATTTCCTATTGAACTCTTGCACAAAGTGATTAACCATTCTGTTATCAAAATCCTCTCCTCCAAGATGTGTATCTCCTGCTGTAGCCTTAACATCCAAGTTACCTCCATTAATGGTGAGTATCGAAACATCAATAGTACCACCACCAAGATCAAAGATAAGAACATTCTTTGCACCAACATTCGTCGCCTTCTTATCAAGACCATATGCAATTCCAGCTGCTGTTGGCTCATTAAGAATTTGCAGTACATTAAGGCCAGCAATTTTACCAGCATCCTTGGTAGCTTGACGCTGAGAATCATTGAAGTAAGCAGGGACTGTAACAACAGCTTCCGTAACAGTTGAACCAAGATAAGCTTCGGCAATTTCTTTCATCTTAAAGAGAACCATGGATGAGATTTCTTCAGCTGAAAACAATTTATCCTTGCCCTTATAGTTGACTTGGATCATGGGCTTCTCGTCTACACCAGCAATGACTTTGAACGGCCATAGCTTCATATCACTCTGAACAAAGCTATCGGTGATTTTCCTACCGATTAACCGTTTCACATCTATAAAACAGATAACAGATTCAGAAATGATCTTGAGTAGCTAACTATAAAAACAAAGAGCTCGTAATAACATCATCATTCTCACCGATATTTTATTTCGGTACACGGTTTTTCATAAAATAAATGTCCGTACCTGGACTATCCGTTGATTATCAAACTTGTGTTTAACCAAATTATAATTTTTTTTATTAGATATAATTTTCTAATTAATTAGTTAACTATTTTATATATTTATCCCTGTTTTTTATATTATTTTTTATTTTAGAACCCGATCTTTATGTATTAATCAATTTTTTTATTCTACACTTGAGACCTTATATACATAACTTCTGAAGAAAATAAATTCTAAAAGGTCCAAAATGAAGATTTTTACTAGAGGAAGAGTAAAAATCCGAGTAAAATGACTACGACACTCTTCGATTAGACTAATTAACCCATCAAAATTTTGGATCAAAATACCCCTCACATGTTTCCTTTCCATGCTCACACTCCAAACACATTTGTTAATCTAACTCTAGCTTATGGGCAAAAAATAAATAAAAGAGTTTACTATAGAGAAATATCGTGATCTAATGCTCCATGTACTAGTGTGCCGGAACGAATGATTATCCCCGACTACGATTTTCGTTTTCTTCGGATCACTTTTTACTCTTTTTATAACAAAAATCCAAAGTGAATGTTGACGGGTAAATGAATAAAGATTGGGTCTTATTCTTTTTTAGTAAATATGTAAAACAGCAAAGTAATTAATTAAAAAAAGGAGTATATAGAGAGGAGTATGCATCCTCAATACCTTAGAATAATATTGATTTTTCTAGTTTTTAAAACTCTAGTTTTTAGTTTTTTTTTAAAGAGGAGTATATAGAGAGGAGTATGCATCCTCAGTACTAATGAATCTGGCTGTCGAAAAAAAAATCTTTTTAAGAGAGTTATCTAGAAAGTTGGACATACACATTAATCTAAATTAGGTACTGATTTAAAGTTAAGAATAAATTAAAAAAGAAAATGGAAAAACATAACTACATCGAGGTAAAAAAAAAACAATCCTAATATAACAACTAAATTAGTACAGAGAATATAAAGAAAATAAGTTACCTCGGCATGCTAGTTTTATGTGTAATTTACTCTAGGAACAAGCCACGTTTTTTTTTTTTTTTAAACAGAAAAATTAGTTAGTTAAAAGTTAATTTGCTCAAACGGAAGTTTTTGGTTAATCCAAATAACAACACCTAATTTTTGAAAAACGGGGGACCAAAATAAGGTTATCTTTAGAACCTAGTTATCAAAGTACAAATTACCTTACCAAAAGCAGTTCAATAACCAAGTAACCAACATGTTAAAGAAATTCAGATATCAAACTTAATGAAAAAGAGTCAAAAGGTTTACCAAAAACGGAGTTGGTAGGATTCATTGCGACTTGATTCTTAGCAGCATCACCGATCAAGCGTTCTGTCTCAGTAAATGCAACATGAGAAGGAGTAGTATAATTTCCTTGATCATTAGCAATAATCTTAACACGATCATCTTGCCATACACCAACACACGAATATGTTGTTCCTAAATCTATCCCTATTGCTGTCCCAACCATTGTAGTAATAATAGCTCAATCAATTACTCAAAAACAGAAAGCTCAGAAGAGAATAATCAACACTTGAAATTTAAATAGGAGAAAGGTTAAGCTTATATAACTTTTTTTCCCTTGACAGACTTTGTTCAGCATTTAAAGATTAGCCTTTGAATCTTAAAAAAATGGATAATTAAATAATAATCAAAGTGGTTGTTTATTAATAAGCCAAGAATTCATTCATCCCCAGCATGATTACTTCATAATATCCTTTTCATTGCCTGGTCTTTAGCAAGTTGTTTTAAACGCCCTTGCCTGTTGCAGTTCATCAATTGTTTAAGCATGAAAGTTGTCCATATCCATAACTCTAAGCTGACAATTTCTGCTAATTTTTCTCAGCTGTGCAGTAATGACCAGTTCTCTTCTGATACCAGTTCTTAATTTCATCTTTATAGAATCGTTGACACCCATGGCCATCCGAAGCGCACCACAGCTTTACAGAAGCAAATATCTATGAAGAGATAGATAGCAATTGCTAATACATTCTAGAATACCTTATTGCCAACCACTTTTCAATAATTTGGAGTTTGGCGGTAATTTAGTAATTGTCTGTAGCAACCTTTCTGAGTAGTAGGAGTACTATCCGTTGCTTGGTGTGTAACTGGACGGCACGTCTTCGGTTTATTAGTGGTTAATACTTTCAAGTTGTAATAAAACTAAAGAAATTATAGAAATGAGATATTAAGCAAGTATGTATTGCTGGTCTCTATCAATCCGGAACAAGTATCAATAGGAAAAGTCCATAAATTGATAGTTTGAATGTATCTATGAATTGTTTTTTCATTGGAGATTCTCTCTCTAACGGTCAAGTCAAGAGGTTGTTGTGGTTAGACTTGAGAAAATATCCACTTGCGGATATTTTTGTACTTGCTAGTGGTTGGCATACTGAATTCGTCTACTAAGACAACTCCTACTAGAAGGAATTACAAAGCATCCCACATGAAAGAACGTAAGTATGAGATGTTTGGCATTGGGTTTTCCGCCGGAAAATTCAGATTATCTTTTAGACTTATTGATTAAACCCTATGTGATGGACTGGAAAATGTTCGCTTCCAACACCATGCTCGGTAGGCTACGACTTCCCGATGCGTCACTCGTTTGAGTAACCATATTGTAAAATTTTACGGAAAATCTATTCTTTCCAAGTAAATGCTTACCAATTTTGTTTTTCCCAACATGTTTTACAAGCATGATACTTTACCGCTCAGGTCTTGGCCTTGCCCAAAACCAGTACCTAGGTCATTACAAACCTATTTTCCGGGACATCGAAGCTATCAAGCAATTCACATTCTCTTACTGTGAAAACCAATTCTTGTTAACCGTTGCTATTACGTGCCATAGGCATGCATATAATTAATCTTGTTCATGCCAAGGAAGCCACAGCCCGTCGTATGGCATCCTTGTTGTGCATCATCCATGTGATGCAAGTAGGCTTACGCAAGCTTTGCTAACTTGCAATTCAATTGTCTCACACGTCTTGGCCAAGCCAATTCGTAATTGGCGCATGCCAATGCCGTGCAACTCGTTAGGGAGTATGAACATCCAGTAAATAAACTACAACTCTCTTATCCACGTTAAGGACGTTCCTCCAAGGTAATAATTATCTCTTGTCTCACATACCGGGATATATGGTATGAATTACTTAAGGTGGGTTACAATCATCTTTTAATTGATAATATGAGCGCCCAAGTGCGTAACAATCATCCCTTGTCACACAACCTCCTTCGTACTGTGAAGGGATCAAACACGATCGTAGTTCATCTCGAATAGGACGAGTAGCTAGAGCCAATTAAAGACAAAGTAAACATGGACCACAAGAACCGTTCTCTACAGGAGGGCACACTATGCATATAAAATTCGCAGCATCACTAATTTCCAACTCGAGTCACAAGGCTAAAACCGAGCAACTCCTAATTCTTATAAGTTATAAGCCAAGAGACTTCCACAAACAATGCAAAAGAACGCCAAACTATTGCCACTTAATTCGCGAATATGCATTCTCTTGCTCGAGACAAACTTACATTTGAGTGGACAACATTCAGCAAAGATGATGCCTTTTCAACTTGAAACATGTCAATTTCTGTAACATTCTCTTCTCTTTTGAAATGTATCACAATGATGCAAATGATGCATTCTCATTAAGCAACACAGAATCATGATGCATCCTCGGGTAGCAACATAGGCAAGATGATGCCTTTTCGTTTATATGAATTTTCAATCAACAACCACTCCCTATGTATATATATATATATATATATATATATGCCATATCAGCATTTCTAGTTGTTAGGAATTTGGATAACTTTGACATCTACCGAGTCTCGTTTCCTTGATGCGACATAGCAAATTCCAAGATAATGCATCTTTCGTGTTAGAGAATAATTCTCGGTTGAGCGTACATATCTTGAAATGTCAAGTATGTTGTCATATTTTAGTTTCCAAAGCTATTGCTTGATGTAACTTATTAAAGTCAGTTTCGGTTTTTGAATACATTAGGTAGTAGAGTCTTAGGATTTTCCAAAACTATTTAACGGAAGAAGAATTGAAGATCACATGAAGACATCAATTTGAAGAACTTCATCGAGAAGTAATGTAGACTGATCTTTCCTTTTGAACTCGTAACAAAGTCGAGGAACCTAATAAATTATCATATTCAAAGAAGATCATATCAAGTATTAGCTTTTTGTTGATTAAGTTTAGTGATGTTTCAACTTCTAAGCACTTGCTTTTGTAGAACTCTAAATTAATCTTGAGAGAAAAACACAAGTGTTTATGAAAATTTCAAGGCTTGCAAATTCATTCTTGAGTTTTTAATGTTTTGTTTTGGTAATTTATTACTAATTATATTCAATTACTTGAGTTCACAAACCTAAGATTTGAGTTTGTGAACCTATAAGCTTGTAGAACTCAAAAATAAGACAAATAAAGTCTTTGAGTTCGCAAACCTATTAAAGAGAATTTTTGTTGTGAATTGTTTTTATTTGGGTTCGTAAACCTATAGAAGAAAAACTTCTTCTGAGCTTTAATGTCATTTGAGTTCGGTACCTATAGAAAAACCTCTCTTGAGCAATTAGAGATTTTGCATAATTTGTTTGATATATTCTGATTTATTGATTTGAATTATATTTAGTTTATAATGTACCACTATATTGGTTTAGCTAATGTTTTGAGAAAATTATATAGTTTTTTTAGTGCAACCATTATGCACTATGATTTTTCTTTTTTGAATAATTTTGTAACCTTTTTTCTCAGTGCAGCTATTATGCACTACTACAAGAAAAATAGGCTCTAGCCAATACCACAATTTAGTGGCTAGACAGCTGTTTTTGGTGGATAAAGACTTCTACAATATACAAGCTGATTTGTAATGTTGCTAAAGACTATGTGGCTAAATACTTTGTGCAACCATGTGACTGGTAGAGATGTTTTGCAGATAATCATTAGCGACTTAGAGAGCTGGTTGGAGGAAAGCTGTAGTATCCAGTTTTTACCTGGAATCTAGAAGTCTCCAGCCACTAAGAATGTTGATAGTTGCTAATGAGTTTAACCCACTTCATTTTAGTTGCTTCAGAACTTTGGGGTTGTTGGGAAAGGGTTCTATCAATAATAAGGGTTTTAGCCATTAAGCTTTAAGTTGGTTAAGATTTTTAGCAATTAAATATTGCTTAAGAACCACTAGAAATTCAGTTGGTACAGGTTTTAAGCCACAACAATGCAAAATGTAGCTTAAAACCTTAGACCACTACAAGTTATCGTTGCTCAAGTTAGATTTATAAGGAATGTAATGCAAAACAAATATAAATATAAATTTAATTTTATAAAGAAAAATATATTTTATTTTAAAAATAAAGTTACATATCATTAATGTTTAAAATATCCAAAAGTACTTATTTTTTTGCGTAATTTGTTCAGAGGATATATTCTAGTTTATGGATTTGAATTATATTTAGCTTCTAATGTACCACTATTCCGATTTATGTTTTTTGTACAAATTACTACTTGTTATTGCAATGTCATATATATGCGGGGTGGAATTTAAATATTTAGCTGTCGTTATTGTTGTAACCACATATATAAAATGCAATTCATGCACCATCTTCTTAAAGCTCGTCAAAGCATGTAAAAGGTACAAATATATAGTATATGCATGCCATAAATTCACAAAGAATAAAAGAAAATAAAAATTTGTAGCATTATTATTGATCGTCGTAGTATTTTATATGGCGTGTATATATACATATATATTTAAATTCAAACAAAACTATACAACGAAAGAATATTAAACGGTATTCTAAAGGACGCGAATATTTTTAATTGTTCAGTTTAACGAGGAAGATAACAAAAGCTCTAAAACTCAAAATTTTAATTAGTCTTGATAAAATCGGAATAACCCGTAAATACTTCCAAAAGGTTCACGCCATTCGTCCATTCTGAGTCATAGGGTTTAGATCGTGTCCACCCCTGGTAGTCCACATTCGGATCTCAAATATCAAAGTTTGTGTCATATCTACAGATTATGGTCACAATACTCAAGTAAAAATGAGTGTCTGAGATCCGGATCTCTCTCCAATTCTATCTAGGTCTCTCATTTTACTGAAAAAAGGAAGGAATTTACGAAGGAAATTACATGCAGAGTAAATATGCCATCACAGAGATCGACTGGAAGCTGAGAAATCTATTATATTTGTGTTGTGGGTCATCTTGGTGAACTATTATTGAAGAAAATAATAGATTTTTCATCTTCCATTCAATCTTGGTGACTAGGACAAGGGACCTGGAAAATACAGAAATATTGATTAATTTTGAGTGATTATGGAAATTGCAGGTCTTTATCAATCCAGAACTTTTTATTTGATAAGAAAAGTCTGTAAATTGATAGTTTGGATGATTCTAAGGAAGTTTCTTTGTAGACTTATCTCTAAGGATAAGTCAAGAAGAGGTGGTTAGAGTTGAGAAAAGTTTCCACTTGGTGATATATTTTTTATACTTGCAAGTGGTTTGTATACTGAATTCGTCTTCTATGAATTTGTGAGTCTTTGACTTCGTTACAATGATTAGTTGGTTGGTAAGGGAGGCATTTTATTAGAGTTTCAATGGCTTTCCAAGATTTAGATTGAGTTCTAGGGCAGGGGAACCATACATCAGGAGTGGATCGATGTCAAGATACACACAAATTGATGATAACTACGAAACCTTAGAACAGGTATGTTACTACGATTATTAGTTCAAACTTATAATGATTAATTGTTATTCAAAACTGTAATTTATACCTTTGTATCTTAGGTGGTATTAGCTCTTATTCAAGCTGGTCTAGAATCCACAAGTTTAATCGTGGGGATTGATTTCACAAAAAGCAACCGACAGGGGCTACATCATTCAACAACAAGTCTCTGCATCACATTGGAGAAACTACAAACCCGTACGAGCTAGCGGTATCAGTTATTGGGGAAACTCTTTCAGCTTTAAATAGGGAGGATACTAATCTCATCCCTTGTTTTGGATTCGGAGATGGTTAGTGAATCACATAATCTTATTAGTCATTTATATAGTTTTCTCATAGACCTAATTATTAAATTATCATTGAAAACGAATTCCATCTCTGTCTTGCAGAATCAACAGTTGATGAGGATGTATTTAGTTTTTACTCGGATCAAAGACCATGTAACGGTATCGAGGAAGTACTGGAGCGTTATAGAGAACTTGTTCCTCAAGTTCGCAATGAGTGGAGTGGCCCTTTCATATTATATTTTAAGTTTATTATA
>JAJJMC010000520.1:159654-287171 GCA_023531435.1 Papaver californicum | reverse complement strand
AAGTTTATTATAGGGATATTAGCAATGTGGGACTATTATCCTTCACAATATCATGTTCTGCTCATTATTGCAGATGGTCAGGTAAGTCTTATTTTTTAAGCTCGTATAATTCTGTCTTTGAAGGTCACCGGTAAGCTAGTGATCGAGTCAGTGACAATGAGATGACCGAGCCTAATGGTGCCTGCGGATTTTCTTGTTTCTACCTGTTCCACTATCAGTTCTGGTGTATTAATTAGAGACAAATCCCAATTCAGAAAGTCCAGGGCCTCAACCATGATCTTGAGCAACTTAATGCTTTGGCACAGGCTCTTAATGATTAGTTCTTTGTACGCTTGGACTTTCCAAACTGATTCTGATCTCTTGATACGAAATTGGTGATGTAGGTTACAAGAAGTTCCAACACAAGAATAGGTCAGTTAGTCTACAAGAACAGGAAACAATTGACGCTATAGTTAAAGCAAGGTAACTATTTTGCTGAGAATATGATAATACATCTGCAAATTTACATTATTTTTATGTTCTTTTGATGAAACTAATCTTCTCTACATCTGCAGTGAATATCCTTTATCAATTGTTTTAGTTGGCGTTGGTGACGGACCCTGGGAAATGATGCGTGAATTTGATAATAATATTCCTCATCGAACATTTGATAATTTTCAGGTTTGTAAATTGAAATTCAAATAGTAACACTTTTATGACCCAATTGCCAGCCCTTAGTGTTCCTTCTTTCAAATCAATGCTTCTGATTCATTCAGTTTCTTGGTTATGTTTGTCCCCTGCAGTTTGTGAATTTAACAGAAATCTTGAGCCAAGAAATCTGTATTGAGAAAATGCATTCAGAAATTGCTCTAGCAGCACTAATGGAAATACCGTCACAATACCTTGCAACTCTAGAGCTTCAGGGTTTGAGGTAAGTGTTTGACAGAGTGGGAATATTTTATCAGTTGAACTTAACGTTTTGAAAAGAATTTTAATGTCAAATGCACATTTCTTACAGCCACACACACGAGAGGTGGAGGAGTCCCCTACCTCCTCCTACAAATCACCAGCAATCACCTTTACCTTTTCCGACTGGTCAACAACCACGTACCGATTTTGCTAATAGTGCGGCTTCTTCGAATTCTCGCTTGGCAGAGGACACACGTGAAGAGGTTTTACGACTTAACTATGCCGAGACTTTCATTTGTGAAGCATTTTGACAACTTATATTTACACTTGGTACTTCTATGGATGCCATTTGTTTGCTTTACAGGTAGTCTGTCCTATATGTCTTGAGAATTCTAGAGATCTCGCTTTTGGATGTGGCCATCGGGTAATTTAAATTTCCAACAAACACTTGTAGTTTCCATTCTCCATTCTAGAATTTTTTGAGTTTACATTGATTCCTTACATGTTTAATCAGTTTTTAAAAATTTCCAGACATGCCAGGAATGTGGAAGCGAATTATCACTATGTCCCATCTGTCGAACCCCAATAAGCATCAGGATCAAACTTTACTCGTGAGCAATCACTCGTCATAGTTCTAAAATTTGTTTGTCGATAATTTGTTATCTGATTTAAGCACAACAGCTTTTGTTTGAAATACACTTTGTCCCATCTGTCATTTGGTTTCTTTCTCTGTTTCACTCTGTCTAAGAGGGGAAATTAGATGAACCAAAAGTAGAAAAGAAATTTCACTTGATTTGCTCAACTTCTTCAATTTTGGAGCAGAACCACCTTGCTTATAAATCTTAGCTAAGATGGGGTTACAGATATCCTCCAACTGCTTCCTCTTGTCGTTAACATCGTCTACGGTAGGCAGTTCGTTCTCATCCAGCCACTGGAAGGTACTTTTGACTGCATCCTCGATCTTTTTCTTATCATCCTCCGATGCTAGCTTCCATCCAAACTTATTGATTGTGTTCCGAATGCTGTATGTATAATTCTCAAATGAATTCCTTGTCTCTACCTTCTTCCTGTGTTCTTCATCTTCTGATATGTGTTTCTAAGCCTCTAAATCCAACCTCTCAATCTCAGCTGTCGACAACCTCCCCTTGTTATCTGTGATTGTGATCATGTTTTTGTTCCCTGAAGTGTTTTCTTCAGCAAAAACGTTCAATAAGCCACAGCCTCATCAGGGTTGATGCTTTTGCGGAGTTCCTTACCATTAAAAAAATCCTTCAGCAGAGACTAGACCTTGGGAATTCTGGTGGATCCTCCAACAAGAACAACTTCGTTAACGGAGCTCTTGTCAATTTTTGCATCCTCCAAACACTTCTCCACAGGTTCCAGGAATTCCATGAACAAATCCAAGTTCAACTCTTCGAATTTAGCCCGAGTAATGGACATATGAAAATCTACTCCTTCGTACAAAGAATCAAGTGCAATGCTTGTCCTAGTAGTAGATGAGAGAGCCCTTTTAGCCCTCTCACATGATGTTCTCAACCTCCTAAGATCCCTTGGGTTTCCTCTAATGTCCTTGCCGTGCTTCCGCTTGAACTCTTCTACAAAGTGATTAAGCATTCTGTTATCAATATCCTCCCCTCCAAGATGAGTATCTCCAGCTGTAGCCTTCACTTCAAACTTACCCTTGTTAATGGTTAGTAGTGATACATCAAAAGTACCACCTCCAAGATCAAAGATAAGAACATTCTCTGGGCCATCACTTGTTGCCTTCTTATCAAGGCCATAAGCAATAGCAGCCATCGTTGTCTCACTGATGATACGCATTACCTTCAGGCAAGCAACAGTATCAGCATCCCTATTAGCATGGCGTTGAGAATCATTGAAGTAAGCCGGGACTGTAATAACAGCATTCTTAACACTTGATCCAAGATATTAAGCTTCAGCAGTTTCTCTCATCTTTATAAGAAACATGGATGAGATTTCCTCAGCTGAAAACTCTATATCCTTGCCCTTCTAATTGACTTGGATCATGGGTTTCTCGTTTGCACCAGCAATGACTTTGAAGGGCCATAGTTTGATATCACTCTGAACAAAACTATCACTTATTTTCCTGCCAATCAAACGTTTTGCATCTACAGAACAGAAATAGATTCAGAAAACAATTAATCTGAGATATGGATTCTAAGGTCAATCAACTTAATTTTGAATATCATAATTTCCATGAAATAATTCATAATAGTATCTGGCTATTGGGATTTGAGACTTGAGAGAAGAAGAAAAAAATAGTTAATTGAATCCGCCATCACCGGAAGACATAAATCCCTGTCCATAATCAATTCTGTTAAGTATGCTGAGAACTGGCAAATGCCAGTTTGGACCAGTACTACTGTGAATAGCTTTTACCTTTTATCTGTTTTAATGCATAATAAGTTCCAAATTTCACAAAAAGTTAGAATTATGGCAAGGAATGCCCATTATTAGTACTCATAGTCCTCAACTATGATACACCAAGCTTTCGCATAAAATGGGATACAATTGGGAGTAAGAAACTTTCTTTTACAAAAAAAAAAAGAGAAAAAACACCATATAAGATTCCAGCAGCATCGAAGAGGCATGCAGTCTGGTGTGGCATGATTCTCGAAGAGGTGCATGCTGGTTTATAGTATATTATATTGCTGCCTTCAAACCAACTACGGGAGGTTCAACTCTTCCAAGTATGGCACCATGGGCATTGTTGATAGTGGAAACAAGTTTGATACCAGGCTTTGCAGGTGTCAAGTTGATGTTGCTGAATTTAAGACCGGTGCAAGCAACCAAATTACTGCATTTCATGGAGATTGCTGATGGTGTACGTATATCGGTTGTTCCTCTCAAATCATCAAAGGTCACATCGCTAATACGAACAGCGCTTGTCTCAATTGGAGATTTGGAGAAGTAATGTTGATCGATGTATATAGGATTCAACACATTAGTGAAGTTGCTGTGCTTGAATGTGACTGCACGGCAATATCCTTTTCCACCCTAGAGAACAAAGAGTTAAACAGGTTAGATTACTGTTTATTATAGACGCCACGCCCACGCACGTTAGTGAAATTGCTGCGACTATGTACCTGATATGTCTTGATTCTGCAACCAAACATGGTACCAACAAATTTAATGTTTTCAACATGAATCTCCTCTACTTGGGCATCAGTTCCTCCAGATCCAAGGCTTCCAATACTGCATTTTGTGTACGGAAAACAATCTCAACGTTATCGCTGTTCTTTGTAAAGCAGCTAGGATATCATATTAGTACTTACCATCAGGGTGTACTACTGTATATGATTGATTGACTACTAACCTTACTCCGTGTCCAGGTCCACAGTGACAGTTACGGACGTAAACGTACGAACTCTTATCTCCAATTGACACACAATCGTCACCTGAATGAATGAAAGAAATACATTGATAAACCTCCATGTGAAGAAAGAATATCGTCAGAAAAAATGTGTTTTCACGTACCGCTTCTAAACTCGCTGTCAGCAATAGTGACATGTTTGACATTCTGGGTGTGAAGACCATCTGTGTTGGGAGTTTCTTCAGGGGAGTTAATCTTGATGTGGTGTACTTCAAAACCATCCAAACCCAAGAGAGTTACATGGAACATAGCAGCATTTTTAACAGTCATGTCACGGAATGTACCACCATTTGTTCCCCAGAAGTTAATCGCCTGCAATTCCGTGAAATGAAGTTTGCGTTGTTCAAATTTTCAAGAAGAAAAAAAAACCCAAAAATGGAAATGTATCAATATATTGGAAATGCATATTAAAAGAACAAAGTACTGACAGCTGGTTGTAGTTGGGTGCATCCTGGTTGATTTGGACGTTTAAGGTTATGGCACGACTGTTCCCACCATGCTTTACCGCGTGCATCGATTACACCATGTCCATTTACAGTGAGTCCATTCACACTGTTGAACTTAAGCCATGTATGGACATCCTTAGCCCATGCTCTGGTAGACAGTGGTGCGACAATAGTTCCAGCGATCTGAATGGAAAACAAAAAAAAGAAGAAAATGTTTTTGCATCTTTACTACGAGGAAATATTTATTGACATTGTTAAAATGACAATGCCATGGGTAAACACATTTGGAAAAGAACATACCTCAACGGTGACATTTCTAGCTTTGCAAGGGCCAACAAAATCAGCAGGTCCAACTAAAAATGTCCTTCTTCTTGGGACAAGCATTTTTGGTACTCCTTTTCCTCCTTTGCATGTTGCTTCCCAGGCTTTCAAGAATGCCTAAAACAAATGATTCGTTTTCAAACAGCGTTAACACTTTTACTAGAAAGACATCTGCAATTTATATCGAATTCATTTTTTCCATTAAAATGCAGCTTAATTCTGTATCTGAGACATAAATTCTCTTACTTGAGTATCATCTCTAACGCCATCACCGACGGCACCAAATTTCATAACATTAAAAACTCCTCTTGCTGATGCAACATGGATATAGGTTGATATAATAACCCCCAAAATGAAAAGAATGTTCTTACTTCCCTGTCAAAAACAATTGCACAAAATGAGAAAACACAAATGGCAATTAGTATACGCTACATTTTGCTCGATCAAAAAAATATGTTGCAACTAGCTAGTATATGTATATGCTACATTCTAAATGTTGGAAGACCGAAAAGAAGATTAGCTTCCAACTTTAAACAAATTCCAAACTTTTCTCACCATGATTTTATATATTTTACCAACCCAAATTGATTAGTGAAAGTTGGTATGAGAAACTAGAAACTCAGAGACAAGTATATTTATAAGGAAAATTAAGAGAATTTGCAGGCAGAAACTGGCTGCTACATGGTTGGAAGTTAATGGCTTAGAGGAATTTGTTAATTAATTTGTGCTTAATTAGTAATTGATTTTAGGCTAATTTAATGCCTTATTATAGATAAGGCACACAATATGCGCTGTTTCTTTTTCTATTGTGGAAATATGATTAAATCGTTTATATCTGGAAACTAAAAAAGGAATAAGACTTTTTTTCTTCTTTTTATGCTTGATGAGTTGTGCTATCACGTACAAATCTAACGGCTAAAAGGGGCATGCTCATTATGTACTCATGCATATAACAGCATTAAGCTTGGGGTTGCCGCTGGATAAATACAACGTAGTAAATTGTCGCACCATTTGGAAAGAAAGATGCATGTAATGTAATGTTTCTTTCGTGATGGAAGATGAGAAAAATGAATGGCAGTAATCATGGATTAAAGTTTTTTACATATTAAGAGAAAACAAAATAAAGAAAAAATAAAACGATATGAAGGAGTACATTTAGTTACCTAAATACAACATATTTAACATTAATAATTTGCTCAATTAAATTTAAAGAATGAAATCTTGAATCAAAGACTTCCATTCTGTAGGAATTCATTTCTAGCTTTACTTTTGCACCAAATGGCTCTGCGAAATTCAGTTTTGATGCTTCTCAGATTAGTAAAAGACACTATAATGCAGGGTTAAAGGAAACCGGCTGGGAAGTTTTGATTGACAACGAGCAAATTGAAACCACCACCAAAAAATGATAAAGAAAATTTACAAAGGCGAGCTAAATTTAAAAAGAACTCAAGATAGCCTGACATAATTAGTCGAGAAAAAAAATAAAAAATAAAAAATAAAAATCTACTAGTCGATTTCTCAGTTAAGGGTTCAGCTCTGCCGGGACTACCCTATTGGCGCAACTTAGTTCTTTTTAGCTTTTTTTGAAGGTCGCCACATTTTATTTATGATAGGACTGCATACGTTCTCTAATTTCTTCATCTGGTTGTTGATATCGTCTAAGTCACCTAATTCATTGTTATCCAACCACTGCATGATAATTGCATCCTCAATCTTCTTTTTACTAGCTGACGATCGCTTGCCATTGATTGTATTCTTCATGTCATCTGCATATTCCTCAAAAGAGTGATGAGATAAAAAATAATTTTGGAGAATTTTCTCTATCTTTTCACACATATTGAATACAAGAATTACAAGGCTACTTATATTTATACAACAATTTCAAGAATAGAAAATATTACCAATAGGAATATTAACAATAAAAAATTACAGATATTATGGAATTTGATTCCCTAAATATAGTCCTTTTCATATTAATATTTTTAACCTTCCCCCTCAAGTTGAATAGTAGGATCACCAATATTCAACTTGCACAAAATATTTCTGAAAATCCTCTCATTTACGGTTTTAGTAAGAATATCTGTCAGTTGATCTTCAGAACGTACAAAAGGAAGAGCGATAATCTCATTCTCCAATTTCTCCTTAATAAAGTGACGATGAACCTCAACATGTTTCGTGTGGTGATAGATGTACTGGATTCTCTGAAATACTATTGGTTGCACGGTTGTCACACATCAACTTGCATGCTCCTTTCACCGCAACCCAATCTCAACTAACAACTTCCATAACCACAACACCTCCGCCAGACTTCGAGTTATCCCTCGAAATTCCGCCTGAGCACTTGAAAGTGCCACAACCTTCTGCTTCTTACTCTTCTACGTGACTAAGTTCCCTACAACCAGAGTGAAGTAACCTGAAGTTGACCTCCTGTCCATCGGACTACCTTCCCATTCGGCATCTGTATATGCTTCTACATCCAAGTGACCATTCTTTCAGAACAAAACTCCACTGCCTGGAGACATATTCAGATATCGAAGAACCCTCAAGGCAGTCTCCATGTGATCAGCTTGTGGCTCATGCATAAACTGACTCTGAACACCTACTGCATACGCAATATCAGGTCGTGTGTGAGAAAGGTAAATCAGTTTCCCTACCAGATGCTGATATCGAGTACGATCCGCCGGTTCTGCCCCCTCCACTATCTTCAGCCCGTGATTCACCATAATAGGTGTATCTACAGGCTTACAATCGAGTATACCTATCTCAACTAAAAAAATCCAGTATGTACTTTCTTTGAGAAATGAAGATAACTTTTTTAGAACATAGTACCTCGATCCCCAGAAAGTACTTGAGCTTTCCCAAGTCCTTCATTTCAAAATCCCGAAATAAATTCCGCCTGAGCTGAGATATCTCCTCAGAATCATCTCCTGTAATAATAATATCATCAACATAGATAATCAAACATGTCACCCGGCCTTCTCTTCTCTTGAGGAATAAGGTATGGTCTGAATTGCTCTTCCTGTAGCCATACTTCTTCATAACAACTGTAAACCTTCCAAACCATGCCCTAGGTGACTGTTTCAAGCCGTATAAAACCTTCTTCAATTTACATACATCTGAATCTCGAAATCCGTACTTGAAGCCCGGAGGTGGCTCCATATAAACTTCCTCCTTCATATTTCCATGCAAGAACGCATTTGTTATATCAAACTGATGGAGTGGTCAATCACGATTGGATGCTACTGAAAACAAGACTCTGATAGTGTCAATTTTAGCAACCGGAAAAAAGGTTTCTGAATAGTTAATATTGTATGTCTGAGTATAGCCTTTATCTAACAATCTCGCCTTGTAACTCTCGACTGATCCATCAGCATGGTGCTTCAAAGTGAACACCCATCGACATCCAACTGCTCTGTTTCCATGTGGTAAAACACATTTCTCCCAAGTCTTGTTCTTTTCCAATGCCCCCATCTCTACTTTCATAGCCTGACACCAGTCTGGATTCTCAAATGCTTCCTCTACTGTTATAGAAACCTCCTGAGTGTATATAGCTGCAACAAAGGCATGTGCAATTGGTGATAAGCTCCCCCTGGCTAGGTTCGCTACTGGGTACCAACTGGATTTCGGAATATACTCCGTTTCATACCGAACAAGAGGAATGTCTCTGGTTCTCCTGGATGGCAACACATACTTTTCCTGAGTTGGTTCAACCGTCTCATGTACCGTGGCAACCTCTGAACTAGTATCATCAGAGTTATGTGCGGAAGAGTGAGTATCCGAAACAGAAGCCAGAGTAGAAACACTAACCTTAGGGATATTAGCCGGGAGTTATGTGTCCAAGCCATCAGAAACTTGTACTATGAGAGTCAACGTCTCGGTGGTTCCACCTACCTGCTCTGTTGGGATTTTTTTGGGACACACTGGACTGCTCAACCAATCTAATAGATTGCTAGACTCTCCCCCTGGATAGTAGATTGGGTGGAATAGTAGGACTCAGTTTCAAGGAAATCGTAATTCATTGTGGTATACATACGATGACTGCGAGGGTTATAGAAACGGTAGCCTTTTTGGTGGACGCATACCCCACAACCACACATTTAATAGAGCAAGGATCAAACTTAGAGCGTTATGTTTTAGGAATATGGACAAAAATAGAACATCCAAAAATATGAGGTTGGAGTGTCAAGGCTGTCGGGACACTCATATTAATGAATAAGGCTTGAAGCGGAGTTTGAAGATTTAATACCTTAGTGAGTAACCGATTAAGGAGATACACTGAGGTTGCAACCGCTTCAGGCCAAAAAAAGGTGGGAACACGTGACTCGAGCATAATTTCTCTTGTCACCTCAAGAATGTGACGATTCTTCCTTTCCGCTACGTCATTCTGTTGTGGGGTATACGGGAAAGAAGTCTGATGAATGATACATTTTTCCTGGAAGAACTGTTTAAGAGGAGAATTGGCAAATTCTCCTCCGCTATCCGAACGGAGTACCTGAATCTTGGTATGAAACTGAGTTTGAACTAAGTTGTGAAATTCTATAAATTTAGACGGAACTTCGGATTTATGTTTGAGAAAATATACCCAAGTCATCCGAGAAAAAACATCTATAAAGAGCACAAAATACTTGAAACCATTGTTTGACATGCATACACCGTTATTCTGGGAAAGACCCTATACGTTAGAATAAACCAGGGAAAACACAAACTTAGCTCTAGAATCAGACTGTGAATAAGTCTATTTAGCAAGTAGACATGTCTCAGAGGAAATATTTTTATTGGATGGAAACAACTTAGGAAATATGTTTATGACTCCTGCAGATGGATGCCCCAACCTTCGATGCCACAGCCATTGTTGCCTGTCAACTGTCCCGTGAACAAGCGCTGCAGTTCCGTGTTGAGCCACTTCATCCACATAGTACAGTCTCTGATGCTCAGCACCACGTCCGATGACTCTCCCCGACTGAGTATCCTGCAACAAATAAAAACTCGGATACATTAGTACCATACAGTTCAGCTCTTTTGTCACATGATTAATAGAGAGTTACTTGCAAGACGAATTGGGCACATAGAGACAGTCCTGTAATTTTAGTGTTGGAGACAGTGCAATGGTTCCCGCTGCATGAACCTGTGAGAGATCTCCAGTTTGCACTCCGAATCATTTCCCTATTCGGTACCGAATGACTAACAAAATCATTTCTGTCATATATCATAGTATCAGTGGCACCACAATCAAATAGCCACCGATTAGTTTTGTTAGGTTCATATACCTGAGATGCAAGGGCCTGAGGGGTATAGGTCGACTTCCCAAGAAAAGACATACCAGTCCTTCCATAATTATTAACTGAGGAACTAATGCTGCAAAAAATTTCTGAATCAGTACTATGTTGCTGATTATTACTAAATTCGGGGTCAGGAACATGTAATTGTAAAGATGAGGGTGGAAAATATATATATTGAGAGTTTTGGGGGTAGTAGGGTAATTTTCCTCTTAACCTATACCTAACACTCTTGTATGAGGATCGGCATCCGTGTGAGAAACTTCTGGCTGCTCCTCCTTTTCATTGTCGTCACTCTTCTCTCCTCCTTGGCTGCCAATCGCCATCGTGACCATGTTCCCGGCGCCTATCCCCTCCTTCCGTTGGCTCCTCCAGCCTTCGGGAAACCCAATCACTGAAAGCACTGCGCCTTGCTATAACGGAATTTACGACAGTGACTACACTGCATGTTTTTCCAGTCAACGCTGCCGCTGCGATATGGTTTCCCTCTACCGGCTACTGATTGCGGCTTGGTGGCGTGGCTGTTACAGCGGCGGTGTAATTTCCCTCTTCTGGACGAGGTGTGACGAAGAATCCAGATCCGATTCCGGTGCCGGAGATGACTGTTGATGGTTCAATGTCCCTCTTTGCAGCACCCATAACGCGCCTCCGGTCCCTCTCTGATCGTATAGTGGCATACGCGGATTCCACCTCAAGTAATGGGTTTTCTCGGAGCAGATCTCGTTTTTCTTGGTCAAATTCGTCAATGACAGCATTCAAAAACTGGTTTAATTTGGTTCCTGCTCGCTTTGTGTTCCATATTGTTATATCCTTTAGACGTTTCATAGGATTTGGATCCCGTAACTCAATATCCCTCCAAAGCCTCTGTAATTTACCGTACATAGTTTCAAGAGAATCAATTCCTTGTTTGGTGTTGTTTGAGGAAAGCGGACTTCAGCGAGTAACCTTTTAACCATACAGCTTGACAAGCACAAGACGCAGCAGCAATGTATTCAGCTTTTGTAGTTGATAAAGATACAACTTGTTGCTTCTTTGAGCACCATAGTCACTATCAATAAAAAAAAATAGTAATTTTGAACGGGTCAAAACTAGATTTTGACGTTATTTTGACCTGGTCAAAACCATTTTTTTTATGTTGTAAAAAATTTGCAAATGCTATAAGCAGTTGCAAAATTTTAGTTTCGCAATAGTTCGAAACAGTTGCGAAATAAAAATTGTTGTGACCCGTCATTGCAACCCCATATTCACAACTGCTGCTAAAATCTTTAACACCGTGTTTCACAACTGTCGGATGTTGTTGCAAGCCCGTTTTGTAACAGAAATATACAGTTATGAAGTACTAAAAATGGTATAGTGAATTATTAGCCGAGCAAACGAGTAGCAAAAGTTCGGCTGAAAATATAGAAAAATCAAAACAGCCGAACTCATGGTTTTTTGAACTATAATCTTGGTTTGGCTACAAAATAAATTTTCAATAGTAGCCGAAATGTTCTTATTAAACACAAACAACTAAGAAATAAGGTAGGTTCGGCTATTAAATCCTAGGATTTTTGCGACATTTTAAGCCGAACTTAGATCCGAAAACCCTAAAAACATTTATTGTATCATACTCAATCGATCAAACAAACTAAAATCGGTGGTTTGATTTCGCTTTTCAACCTCGTTCAATCCACTTTGTGCTTCACTTGCCTGATTGAATTGGGTTTTAATTCTCGGATTTGGAAGTAAATCTCTAGCGCAACGCTTCACTCTACTTGGTGATTGCATTTATAGTTTTGATTTTAATCAACGGTCAAAATTTTAAGAATGAACGATTACTCTTTTGAAGGAAAAAAATTCAACAAGGAGGAAGAAGAAAAAGGGTTGAACTGATTTTGAATTTGATTTGTAAAAAAATACACTACATAGGTTTATATTTTAAATTTTGTTGAAAGGTATTTATGTAATTTTAATTACGTAAGGATGACTCTCACGGCTAAAACACCATTTATAAACATACACTACATACGGTAATCATTTTGTTTGCCTTAAAAGTTTTAAGTATGCCTCAAAATAGGATTCCTAATTTGGGCTACTTAGCAAAGTATGGTCCTATGTGATAAATCTCAGGCCCGGATACAGACTTTTGGGTCACTGACTCACTGGACAAAATTTTCGATTCTAATGGCAGAGTTGAGTTAAGCCTAAGACTCAGATTTTGCGTCACAAGACAATTTTTGAACCACGGTGCATACTTAGGGTGAAGATACGGCTTGAACCTTCAAACTTAAGATAAGACTCAACAAAAGGTGAAAAACAAGTAAGCGTGAAATCCCACGCTCAGATAGATAGCTAGCTTGCTATATGCAACACATATTGGTTTTATGTTGATTACAACAGAATTAGCAAATGAATAGAGAGTCCCAACAAGTTTCATGATCAAGAAGATTAGAGAAAAATGCTTAGATTCCTAATAATTGATGATAGACGCCCTCTTTTCCATCTTTCCGAAGAAGACTAAAAACAACGCCAAACGCACCTGCAACTCCCATTAAAACCAATACCCATGCATTCTTCAAGATTTCCAGCATCTGCACAAACCAAGTTTAAAACGTGAAGTCAGATTCCTACTACATTTAGCTTCTTGTTTATCTGAGGGAAGGTTAATTAGTTTGTTTGAGGACAATTTGAACCATACATAAACTGGCCTGCGCGATGGCATTGGCGATAGTTGATCCGCGACCAAGATGTAGAAATAACCCATCACTCCAGTATGTTTTGTAATGCTGCTGTAATTAGATTCCAAAACTAAAGTCTCTCCATCAGATATCCTGACAGAACCAGGTTGAGGATAACAAGCTGACATCCCTACTATGTTGCCAACTTCATTTCCTGCTTCATTTCCATCTCCATAAACTGGTAAAGAAGTGCATATGAGACGACCATCCTAATCAATCCATGAATGAACACAAGAAAATTTCTGTCAGTCACTCGAACAACACCATAGATTACATAACCAGCATAGCGCAGAAGGTACATGAAGTAGAAAAAATTGTCAGAGTTACCTCTCCATAAAGCGCTGAACCGATTCCTGCAGAGTGCTGATGTGCAACACCATAGATAACATAACCACCATTGGGAAGAACCAGACTTGCCTTCTTGTTATCTACACATATAGTATCTCTACCTCCACTAGTCCTATCACATGCCTCGACGTCGTATTCAATCTGTTTTCAGAATTGTGAATTAGTACCCACATAACCGAAATGTGGTGGTCATGAAACCACGGATACATAAAGAAAGAATCTTTGATGTTCTGTAGTAACAAATACGAGTGTATGTATTACCTTACAGGGTGATTCCGAACCAGTCCCTCTTTTCGCAGTATAGGTGACATCAAAAACGTAAATTCTGACAGGCACAATAGTTTCATCCCAGTCTACCCACTTCACTGTATATCTAAGGTAGACGCCTCTTTTGCTGCTGTTGAAGCCTTCTCTTACCCTGCATTGAGTCTCGTCGTAGCAGCACTTCAAGCCTCCACTGTAACCCAGCCTCAATGGTGTACCATACTCATCCTTTGTAACATTGTACAGATCACACTTGCACTCCATGCACCCAAATTGATCTTCCACGCCGCGTGTATCAATTGCGTGTACGTTAATTAACCATCTCTCCTCATACCCATCTGGGATTTCTGCAGGATTGCCAACCTCTATTCCATAAGGATCTGGCACATGCGTGGTGGTTCGCCGTGTTTCAGATCCAAATCCGAAGTACTGGCCTAGATTCTTGCAAATGCCACTGTTTCTCACCATAATCATCTTTCCAGAATCCTTCTCTTCATGCGTATCTGTATCCTTGGGGGCATAGTATCGTAAAATGACCCAATGATGAATATAAGTCTCATACAACGGAACGGAATTCCCTGACTCGTCAACTATTTCAGCATTGAAGTCCTTGAGAGCAATATGACCTCTTGGAAAATCGACATTATAATAGTACTTATTACACACAGATCCTGCCCCCAGCACAAACATAGGAGACAAGAAGACGGCAGATTTCTCACCATTCACTTCACTGAACATAGATTCCGAAACCTGAACTAGTAGAATAAGCAACAACAATACTCCGAACAAAAGCATCGTCGATAAAAATTCTCGTTTCATTTTTTTCTTTTCCTGTCAACAAGTTTCACACATATGGAAACTCAAAACACAAAACACAAAACAGAAAACCCTTAAATATTCGAGAGACGTACGTACCTGATTTTTTCCTCCTCTTCTACAATGCATTCCTTGCTGCAACTACTTCCTCTTATATAAAGATTAAAGAGTACCCAGCTTATCACGGGAAGAGTTAGTTCCCCCGTACCTGTGACAAAATGTATGTACGCAAATAAGGACATGAATAAAATCTTTGCACGTCAGAAAATGTATCATTTTCTTGTAGCTATCTGCGTGTTGAAGTTAGAATTTGTACTACTACACTTTTTTTTCAAAACAATTCAAAAATTTCTGCATCAGTTTTTGTGGTGGCTAATAAGTGCGGTGCCATATTCCTTACATCATCCGTGACATTTGAATTTTTTTTTTTTTAACTAACAGAGACAATCCAAGCTGCATGAAGGCATGAACTATTGATATAAAATAATATGAGTTTAACTGGTTGCCTAACAAATTAGCTGGAATAGCTCAGCTGGTTAGAGCGTGTGGCTGTTAACCACAAGGTCACAGGTTCAATCCCTGTTTCTAGCGACTTTTTTTGTTACAACCACTTTTGTCTTGTATCTTGGTAGCTTAATTATGTGGTTCCTATGCATTGTTATCAAAGTGAGGTTCCTATAAACATAGATAGAATAAAATCATTATCCTTTCGGCATGCCTATCTATATACAGTGGGCAGCCATGGGTGGATTTTTCTTTGGTTGTGATATTGGAATTTCAGGTATATCCATCTATGAATTTTAATTGCCATAGTTTAATACTTCTATGTGGTATGCTACCCTGATTTATTATAACGCCGTCGTGTAAACAGTTTTTAGGCGGAGTGACATCAATGGAACCATTTTTGAAGAAGTTTTTTCCAAAAGGGTATAGGAGGGTGAAAGAGGACACCGACATTAGCAACTACTGTAAATATGACAGTATGCTTTTGACCTTGTTTACATCATCCTTGTACATTGCTGGTCTTGTTGCATCTTGTTTTGCTTCATCAGTTACATGTGCTTTTGTAAACCCTCGATTCTCATTGGTGGTGCTACTTTCCTTGCTTTTGGTCGTAAACCCTCGATTAGGTGAGAGTGCATCACTATTGTCCTCCGTACTCACAGGTCTAGTCGGGACATGTTCAATTTGTATCACAATATTGACAGTCGATAAAATATGACTTTATTCATGATAGGAGGAATACTAATGTTCATACGGCAGTTAACAGTCGGTACAATAATGGCATGTAATCTTGGAGATCATACTGAAGCAATGACCAAAGGATATGCATATTCAGTGTGTGGCTTTGCAATATCTTGGGGTCCATTAGCTTATTTAGTTCCTGGTGAGATTTTTCCATTAGAAATTAGATCAATTGGATAGAGTATAAATGTGGCTGTGAATTTCATATTCACTTTTTTAATTGCCCAAACTTTTCTGGCAATGCTTTGTCATTTGAAAGCTGGGATTTTCTTCTTTTTTGGTGGTTGGGTGTTTGTAATGACAGGGTTTGGGTACTTTGTGTTGCCTAAAACTAAGAATGTAGCTATTGAGAAGATGGATAAGATTTGAAGACAACAATGGTTTGGGAAGAGATTTGCAGGGGAGGAAGAAAGCGTTGAAAACCAATAGAACGTAGCAATGTCCTCAGTGTTTGAAATTGAAGCATCAATTTGTGTTGTATTGTTTTATGTTAAGGGGTACTTTGACTCGGTAAGATCAACTTGACCTCACTAAATTCGAATATACCCCTTAACTCCCGGTAAAGGAGAAACCAGGTATGCATAAGTAAGGCAGTTTTTCCGGTCCCCTAAAGGTGTCTCCTGATTCATTGTTTGCCTTCACAGTTCACACATAAGAATTGGTTTTTCCTTTAATACTTTCAATCCTCTTCCACTGTGATCACATATTACTTTCCTTAGTACGACATCAATTAAATGGATTTGTAAAAATTAACTCGTTGTTCTAGATTTCTTTTTGCTTAGTTCAGCTGGTAAGAGATTGTCGTAACTAGGGGCGGAGCTAGAAATTCTGTTAGAAGAAGCAAAAGTCTTTCTAAGGTACAATGAAGCATAATTGGGCTTAGAAGTCAAAATTCTTTAAAATATTTAAGCTTGTCACTGTACACCCATGCTTCAAAATGGACCCGCTCCTGGTTGAAGGTCCATCCAGTTTTGTCTACTGTTTGGTTGTATGGTGTGCAACAAAATATCACCACCACCTCCACAAGCAGTATTGGGGTTTAGAGTGTGGGGCAACCGGACAGTCTGGACCTGTATGACCAACCACACCTAACATCGAAGGACAAAAAAAACAAAAAAACAAAAAAAATTGTTTGTCTTTCACGTTGACATTTTGCTAGTGACTTTTGAGTTTTTAGTATGACTCATTCCGGTACAGTATAGTACCGGCACTGTGTAGTACAGGCGCCGGTCAAACTGATTTTTCATTTTCCTCCTACTTTAAGACAAACTCTGTTTTTAATGTCAACTTTACTATGCTGATAAAACTTTTAGGTTAAATATAAATATCTTAGTGTAATGAATTCAAATTGATATCAAATTGTTATTGTTTAACTGATTTTATGTACATATATATTTGCATTGAATAAAAAAGTATTGATTAAGAGTTTCGATGACAGAAATTCTCAATATCCAAATTTCCGAACACTCACCAGGTAGGGTTGTCAATAGATACTCGATTACCCGAAATAGAACAAGATCCGGGTAAATCGTGTGCAGGTCCGGGTTCTCATATTAGATCCATTAGAACATCTGCAATCGTTGGCTATTTTATCGATCAAAGATTGAATTTGATCGATAGTCGGCGAAATGCAGTCACAATCGTCGATCAATTATAGTATTTAGTCGAGGACAATCACTGTTCGAGATTAAATCTCGTCGTTGATCGACGACGAAAAATTATAGTCGCGCAAAATCATAAGGCCTCGCCTGTCACCGAAAGTTTCTCCAGAATCTCGCTTAAAAATACGGGCGAAGAGTTGGCATTTCGCCAGCTCAAGCGGGATACTAAAATTCCGCTCCACCAGACGACACCCTAGAAGACCGCCTACACATAAGCGAGGTGCTGACATACCGTCCAAAATTTGAAATCACGGGCGAGATTCAAAAGTGGCGCTTACGATTGGGCGAGATTCAACAAGCGAAAGAATGGAGTTCCGCTTGGGTACTGGGCGAGGTTCTGGGATCTCGCCTGTTTTTTTTTTGGGCGGGAGACCACAATCTCGCTTGTACCAGGCGATGGGTTATTGTTTCGTCCGTTTTTTCCAGCGAGAGAGTAGTACCTCGCTTACCACCAAACGTCATGCTAGGTTCTCGCCTGATCATCTTCCGATGTTCTTAACCCGGATCAAAGATCAAATTTTTTGATCTTTGATCGATGGGTTTAATCGTCCAATTGTGGATGCCCTTAGTAGTTTTAATACCCGACGGGTAACCCGGTTATACCCGAAATTTTAACGGGTTCTAACGGGTATTTTTCGGCGGTACCCGAATATTTGTCATTTATTTGTTAACTTTATCTAATATTCAAAGACTTCGTCTAGTTTTATTTGGATTTTTTTTATTTTTTATTTTTTTCTTAGATTTAATCTTTAATTAGAACATTTACATACATATAACAATACTTTTATATGAAAAATTATTCGTTTCAAGCCAATATAAAGAATTTAAAAAAATATATATTGTTGATTTTAGAAGACCTGTTAAATCCGAAACCGTTAAATACCCGGGTATTTAATCGGGTCCGGTTCCGGGTCCATTGGTACCCGGGAGGAACCGAACCCGTTGACACCCCTATCACCAGGCACTTAAGCATAGAGATTATTGGTTTAATAACTCATGGATTGGTTTTCTTTTTTGTCTAGAAGATAAGCAAAGTAAGATACTTTTTTAATAACTAAATTTGGGTAATCTGCCCGAAAATACTAGAAAAGTTTAATATTAACTGACCGTTATACCCTTGGACGGAATAGAAACAGGTTTGTACCAATTTATTGTTTATGAAATTGCTCTGTTTGGTTGCAAAACAGTGAAACACGTGCATTGACTCATGTACAAGTTACTGATTATGGTTGCACCAACAACACAACTGTCGTGCATAGCAGTACACCACCACATATTACCCAACTTTTTTACTCATTCGTACTCAATGAGTTCGAGCCAGGCACGTTCCAACCCCCATGGAAAAAAAAGCTTCATCACCCTTTGTTGTGGTATTGCAACTACAAGAGCAAGCAGAAGTGGTTTCATTATTCATAAAAATGAGAACTCTTGCTCATGTGGTGTATAAAAAGGTTTGGTTGAGTCATAAAAGAGGTTAGGAAGGTTGAGTCGAGCTTAGGAAGCTAAACAGAGTGAAAAAAATCAATTCAGAAAAATTTTGTGCTGATGCTGCTGAAGAAGACGGGAAGAACAAAGAAAAGGCAACGGTTTCTTCAACCAATCAACAACATTTATCTTCATCTGTGTAACGTTTATCTTCAGCTGCAACGTTTATTTTCAACCAATCAGCAACGTTTATCTTCAGCTGCAATGGTTTCTTCAATCAATCAGCAACGTTTATCTTCAGTTTTACGACGTTTATCTTCAACCAATCAACAAAATTTATCTTTAGCTTCGTAATGTTTATCTTCAGCTTCATTGCAACGTTAATCTGTAACACCAGAAAAACGTTGCAGATTTCCTGTTCTATTATTTTTAGCTTATTTTATTTTTCTCAAGCACTTTTGAGCCATGTACCAATTTTTTGAGAGCGTTTTGAGCATGATGATACTAATTTCATACTAGTATAAACATGGATGAAAACAAATTCAAGTTTGGATGCAACCAGATTCATCATTGCTATTTTCGAATATTTTTTATTTTAATTTTATTTTAATTTTATTTTAAACCAGAATGCAACCAGTTTCATCCTAGCTATTATTCGAATTTTTTTATTTTCTTAGTTTAAATCAGGATGCATCTAGTTTCATTCCAGCTATTTTTTGAATAACTTTTTCTATTTTATTTTAATTCAAGATGCAACCAGTTTCATCCTAGTTATTTTCTTTTGAAAAAATAAAACTTTTGAATTTACTATCAACAATTGATCTTTTTTTGAAGATAATTTAAAATTATTTCAAAAAATATAAGTTTTATTAAAATCGGATATTTATTTTAAAAATTATGAATGTTTTTGTGATTTGTTTTTAGATTGGAGAGAGAAAGGGTAAAAAATAAATAAATATAAAAATTTGGGACATAATTATTTTGTTTTTTTATATTCATTTCACATATTCCTAATTTTTACCAATCCACTAAAACCATGTTTTAGAAAATCTTGAACAATAAATCCTCTTTTCCTTAAACATGCAGAGTTATTCGTATAAATCAGGCAAGGTTCCCCTTTTGAACTAAAATCTCTTAATAAAACGATTAATGTTCTTACCAAGCGAACGGACTTTGTATCTTCAATGTCTAATACTATTATACTATTCTTCGATGTCTGTGGTGTTTTCCATTTTACATAAAAATGCAGCATTGCAGTAATATCTCGGTTTAATGGTATTTACAATTGTTAATATCACAGTAAAATTATCACATCACATCGTTTTAGGATTGATAGAGAAAATTAATGTCGATTGGCTAGATGTTGACCCCCTTAAATCCAAACCAAGTTGCCAACTTGTGTTTAAAAAAAAGTGTAACCCTTACATTAAGGAGCCCAGCAGAAGTGAATTTTTGGCATGACATATTGACATACATAATCCCTAAAAGATAAGTTTTGTATTTTTCATATTGGAAATATGTTTTTGTAGCAGCCTGTGTCTGACTCTTTCACATACTCCACTAGTCTATTTTTAGGTGAACTATGCACATGCAAGTGTCTACTGCTTGCCTCTGACGCATTCATATCCGTTTTGGGTCCAAATTGTTGGACTACAGCCCCCTATGTATATGTCATTTTTTTTGATGGAGATGGATATCCCCAGGTCAACTATCATTTCTTTTTATTATCTATTTCACGGTTGGCTCTCCAATCAACATTAATAATGGGTGACATCAAGCTAATTAGACTTGCAGGTAATATTCATACACTTGCTGGTAAAGCCTGCCAATACCTCCAAAATCAAACATATGGACACAATCCTATTTATACCTCTAAATCAGGGGTCGGGGCAGAACATTTATTATGGAGAAGGAAAAATATTCGGGATAGACAAAAAAGTAAAAAAAGATTTTAATAATTAAATTTAAAAAATATCAAGTAAAAAAATCAGTCCAACAGGATAGATAACTGTCCACCCTTGTCATAAACTCATAAACTGACTCCACTCCTGCTCTAAATGTGTCTATTAATGCGTATTTTATCATTTCATTCGACAAGTATTACGATTTAATAACAATTATATGATCTCCCCCTTTGAAGCCGACGAATTATATTAATTGCATCCGAATCAAACGTTTTAAAATTGATAATGATAAAAATAAAAATAAAATCTTGAATGTTTCAAGTTTAAAAACTTAGTCAAAAAACAACTTCTTTAGTCAGTCGATGAAGTCATTTTTTATTGAATTTGAATGACAAAAAAATAGGTTCAACATCAAGCTGGCATGAGTGTCCAATGCATTGATTAGATATATGTCCCATTCCCATCTATTAAATGGTTAGATAAAATTTTACCATAATTAAAGCCATTAATAATTACAATAATTCAACAAACCAAGCATGTAATTGAAATTATTTCCTTGATTCGGTGGATTATTTGTAGGGGGATATCTCATTACAATCCAAAAATAGCTAAAATAATGTACTCCAATCCAATATTTATATGAAGGCTGCTCTAATTTTCACACTTATTTTATTTTCTCATTTCACATTTTAATTTCAAACTAATATGGATATATATTCACGTACTTCTTCTTCCTTCTTTCTGTCTCAAACTCCATATATAGCTCTCTCTCTGAACTCTGTAGGCAGTATTCTCAGAAGAAATTGAGTCATGGCTGGGGGATTTGTAGCGAGTGGTGAAGTAACCAAACAATATAATGGAAGAGTTACGTTATTTGTAATCCTTTCTTGTATCGTGGCTGGCCTTGGTGGAGTTCTCTTTGGTTATGATATTGGAATTTCAGGTAATTTCTTATGCTAAAATTATCTATTTATTAAGTGTTTTTCTTTCTTGATTTTTTTTTTTTTGAAGCATTTTCTTCTTTCTTGATATTTGCATTGGGAAGAAATTACAAGTGATTTTCAAGTTTATCTTTAAAATTTCAAAGTTTGTAATGAAAGAAATTGTTGCTTAGAATATCTAAGTCTATTATTATTATCGTCCTTCAAAAAACGATTTTTTTATTTTTTATTTTAATTTGTTTTTAACGATTTTACCGAGTTTATCTAAAAATTATGTGTATAACGTGTCGTATGGTTTTTGGATTACAAGTAATTTATGAAAAATTAACAAATTTATCCGAGTACAATTATTTTGAGATGATCAATGGTAAATTTCAATTTTAGACATTTAATTTTGCAATTTGAATTATGGGATTTAGGTGGAGTAACATCAATGCCACAGTTTCTAATGAAGTTCTTCCCAAAGGTGTACAGAAGAATGAAAGAAGATAAAACCATCAGCAACTACTGCAAATTCGATAGTCACCTCCTGACTGCATTCACATCATCTCTATACCTTGCTAGTCTCATAGCTTGTTTCTTTGCCTCATATGTCACCAGAGTTTATGGCCGTAAGCCCTCGATTATTGCCGGCGGAGCCTCTTTTGTCATCGGATCGGTTTTTGGTGGTGCTGCTGTCAATATTGAAATGCTTATAATAGGTCGTATTTTGCTCGGAATTGGTGTTGGATTTGCAAACCAGGTACGTAATTCCTGGAACACTAGTCCAATTATACATCAGACATATACTTTCCTTCGTTTAATTATACGTACTGTATGCTTAGTTATTTTTGTTGCATTTTTTGCAGTCAGTCCCTTTATATCTCTCGGAAATGGCACCCGCTAAGTACCGAGGAGCAATCAACAACGGCTTCCAATTGAGTACCAACATAGGAGTTTTATCTGCTAACCTTATTAACTATGGAACTGAAAAGATTAAAGGTAATTATGGTTGGCGACTTTCACTTGCAATGGCTGCATTTCCAGCTTTAATCTTCACAATTGGATCCATGTTCCTCCCCGAAACACCGAATAGTTTGATTCAAAGAGGGGCGGATGTTAAGAAGGCAAAGATAGTGCTGCAAAAAGTAAGAGGAACAGTTGATGTGCAAGCCGAGCTTGATGATCTTATCGAAGCTAGTTCTGTCTCCAGAACCACAAATCAGAGTCAATTCATAATTTTCGAGAAGAGATATCGACCTCAGCTAGTTATGGCGATTGCAATCCCTTTCTTTCAACAGGTAACCGGAATCAATGTGATTGCATTCTATGCACCACTATTGTTCATCACAATTGGGTTCGGAACAAGTGCAGCGCTACTATCGTCCGTACTTATCGGTGTAATTGCGACAACGTTCACAATAGTATCAATGTTTATAGTCGATAAATTTGGACGAAGAGCGCTATTCATAGTGGGAGGCATTCAAATGTTCATCTCTCAAATAATAATCGGAAGCGTAATGGCAAACAAACTTGGTGATCATACTGCGTTAATGACCAAATCGTATGCGTATTTCGTATTGATTTTCATATGCGTTTACGTCTGCGGGTACTCATGGTCATGGGGTCCTTTAGGTTGGTTAGTCCCTAGTGAAATATTTCCACTAGAGATTAGATCAGCTGGACAAACAATTGTTGTTTCGACCGGTATGATATTCACTTTCATAATTGCTCAGACATTTTTGACAATGCTTTGTCATCTCAAAGCTGGGATATTCTTCTTCTTTGGTGGTTGGGTATTTGTAATGACAGTGTTTGTGTATTTCCTCTTGCCGGAAACTAAAGGCATTCCGATCGAACAGATGGTGAAGGTTTGGAGAGAACATTGGTTCTGGAAGAGATTTGTGGGGGATGTTAAAGTTGAGGATGGGGTAGAACTTAGAACTCCATAAGATAATTAGTACTTTGTTTAGTATAACTTTGTGAAGTCAGGTTTTCTATATACCACTATATGTAACAAAGTTTTTGATTTTTATGATTGCTTTAGAGTTTGATTCATGTAAATTTTACCTGTTGAAATCATTAAATTTCCGTTTCGACTTAGTTTGAATAATTTTTTATTATAGAAAAAAACAAGTAGAATTTTTATAACATTCACTGTTTAGATTAGATTATTTTAGATCAGATTATTTTAAAATTCTAATGGTAAGGGTTGAGTGTACATGCTAAAGTTAGATGGGATCGTATCCCTCGACCCATTAGTTGACCAGTCAAGTATAATTGCCGTTCTATTAACCATTTCGAACACCGTCTCCGGCCATTTTAAGCTATGTCTCTTTACTTAAGTTTGAATTTCCAGTGACTGATGTATGGTTAAAATTGAATCCATTATGTCAGACGCACCACCAATACGGAGCCAGAAGGAAGGGGATGCAAAAGAATTTGGCAAATTGGATAGGGTGTATGAAATGGGCTTAGGAATTTATCTTATGGCAGAAAATACCAGAAATAACAACAATTGGGCTTGGGGTCTAGATGGACTGGGTGTACAACTGCACACCCATGCTCTTAGATGGCTCCGACCATGACCACCACCGATCACCGGTGGAGCTAGAAGTTGGGTTTTGGGGACCCTAAATCTAGTACCCTTTATACCAAGAAAGTCCATAACATAGAGAAATATTCCGTTTAACTAGGTGAACTATATATGCTAAGTGAATACCTCGTTACATTCCAAAATTTCCATATTTCAATTGCATTCCAAAAACTTTCAAAGTTTTCCATCCTGATGTTGCTTTTAATTTTACACTAATTACTTTTATAAGTTAATTTTGATTTATTTCCTAATATAATACTCCAAATTTGTATGCATATATTTACGTGCTTCTTCCTCCTTAAATCATCATCACATTGTTTATCTTTCTCTAAAACTTACACTCTCGACAGTCTATAGCCATGGCTGGGGGATTTGTAGAGATTGGTGAAGCAAACAAACATTACAATGGGAGGGTAACACTATTTGTAATTCTTTCGTGTGTGATAGCAGGCCTCGGTGGAATTCTCTTTGGTTATGATATTGGAATCTCAGGTTTGTTTTTAATTCCATTGAGCTTGTTCAATATCTTTTCTTTTTTATTCTTACGTCTCAAGAACTCTAAGCTGTAGAAAATTAGAGTGTAGACGGGTTTTGATCAGTTTTATTTATTTTTGCTGAACATTTATCACAAACTCATTCCACTGGGGACTAATTATATGGAATTCAGGTGGAGTAATGTCAATGGCGCCATTCCTGACGAAGTTCTTCCCAGATGTATTCAGAAGGATGATTGAAGATAAAAACATTAGCAACTACTGCAAATTTGATGATCAGTTGTTGACTCTGTTCACATCATCTCTGTACATTGCTGGTCTTGTGGCTTGTTGGGTTGCCTCATGTGTCACTCGGATATATGGTCGTAAACAATCAATTCTTATTGGTGGTGCCTCTTTTATCATCGGAACAGTTTTGGGTGCCGCTGCTCAAAATTTCGCCATGCTTTTAATAGGTCGTGTTTTGCTAGGCGTAGGTGTTGGATTTGCAAACCAGGTAATTCTTGCAACACTAGCCAAATTATGCACATGCGCGTCGCATATTATTCATCAGTGTATACTTAAATATCTTGCACATTTTTTGCAGTCAGTCCCGTTGTATCTCTCAGAGATGGCACCCGCTAAATACCGAGGAGCTATTAACAATGGTTTCCAATTAAGTACCAACCTTGGAGTTTTATCAGCTGGCCTCATCAACTTTGGAACCCAAAAGATTAAAGGTACTTATGGTTGGCGAATTTCACTTGCCCTGGCAGCATTTCCAGCTTTAATCTTCACAATTGGATCCATTTTCCTCCCCGACACGCCGAATAGTTTGATTCAACGCGGGAATGACATTAACAAGGCAAAGAAGGTGTTGCAGAAAGTAAGAGGAACGGTTGATGTTCAAGCAGAGCTGGATGATCTTGTCAAAGCTAGTTCCGCCTCCGAAACAACGAATACGAGTTATTTCAGAATTTTGGAGAAGAGATATCGACCTCAGCTTGTAATGGCAATTGCCATCCCATTCTTCCAACAGGTTACTGGAATTAATGTCGTTGCATTCTACGCACCACTATTATTCATAACAATAGGGTTCGGGACAAGTGCAGCGCTACTATCCTCCGTGCTGATTAGCGTAATAGCAACAACATTCACTATCGTATCGATGTTTATAGTCGATAAAGTTGGACGAAGAAAACTATTCATAATTGGAGGAATTCAAATGTTCATATCCCAAATGATAATTGGTGGAGTTATGGCAAACAAACTTGGCGATCATACTGCACTAATGGCCAAAGGATACGCGTATTTCGTACTGGTTTTCGTATGCGTCTACGTGTGTGGTTATTCATTATCATGGGGTCCTTTAGGTTGGTTGGTTCCTAGTGAAATTTTCCCATTAGAGATTAGATCAGCTGGACAAACCATTGTTGTCTCAACTGGTATGCTTTTCACTATCATCATTGCTCAAACATTTTTGACAATGCTTTGCCATTTTAAGGCTGGGATATTCTTCTTCTTTGGTGTTTGGGTATTTAAGATGACACTGTTCGTATATTTTTTCTTGCCGGAAACTAAGAACATACCTATGGAACAAATGGCCAGGGTTTGGAGAGAACATTGGTTTTGGAAGAGATTTGTGGGAGAAGAAGATAAATTTGAAGATGGGCAAGGACTTAGAACTCAAGAATAACTGATATTAGTATAGGTTTTATTTTACCATAGTCTCGTTAATGTGAATTTCAATTTTTCTTTAATTCATTAAAATTGAATTTCATTTTTTTTAATTCATTAAAATTCTATGATTTGATATTAGGTGAATTGATTTATCTCAAATTAAATGTGTTAGTATTTATTTTATCGGTCAGTATAAATTATGTCGCTAATTTTTTTTTTAAACTCAGGCTGTTGGTATTAACATGTAAAGTGAGCGAACAAAAGCATCATGGATTCATGGGAGATGAATGAATGTGAATCTTAAAATTTTCATATCGAGTCGTGCAAATGAAACTACTAAGATATATGAATGTATTTTATTTTCTGCTCGACATATAAATAGGATGGACAAATAGATTGGAGTTTGTTCACTTGCACCGTTCAAATGAAGAGTCGTCAACTATGCCGCTATGCTATGTGTTTTTGTGCACTATATTTGAGATCAACTTACAAAATCAATTTTTACATTATTGATCAATAAAAACATGAGATTTTGGAGAAAACTAAGTTAGTTTGGTATCAAAAAAATTTAGCCTTTCATAGTTAAACCAATAATAGGTGGTCTGGGTCTTAAGAATTTAAAGAGTGCCAACAAAACCTTTTATCAAAATGGATATGGAGATATGCTAATGAGAAAGGACATCTGTGGAGAAGAATTGTCCATCAGAGAACCAGCATCAAAGAAGATGATACCATTCCTCTTGACATGAAGATCTCACAAGGAAAGGGGTTGTGGAAAGGAATCCTCAACACTAAGCATTGGTTAAAGGATAGTATGTCTATCTCAGTTGGAAATGGTAAAACTTTATACTTCTGGCATGACAACTGGAGAGGGGATGGAGTTCTGAAAGATCTTTTTCCAACAATATATAGAAAAACAGGAACAAAGTGGAACAACATTGTGGAATTTGTGGATGGACAAGGAAATTGGGAACTCAATATTGGTGTGCTAGCTTCAACAAATGTAAGAGAGGAATATTTTGAACTAATGAGAAAGATTGGGACTCCACCAACTTTCGCGGAAGAGGAAGACACAGTGAAGTTCTTTGATGAAGCATCCAGCAAATTCCCCAACAAGAAATGTTATGAATCTCTTAATGCACAACAAGAGTCGCATGTAGCCTCATTCCCTAAATTTCTGTGGCATAAAGAAATTCCGCCGAAGGTATCTATTCTACTTTGGTCCGTGTTTCATAATTCTTTACCCTCATTAGCAAACATTCAACATAGAGGTATAAATGTGACTGCCTTAACATGCAAGCTATGTGATAAAGAAGTTGAGAAATCACATCATGTGTCATTGTAAGTATACAAGGAAGGTGTGGTTTTATTTCATTAAGGCTTTCAAAATTTCTTGGTGTATGAATGACAATGTGCAACAGAATTTTGAAGCTTGGAGTAACAATGTTCTGTCAGGGAAGAACAAAAAGCTTTGGGAATGGCTACCCTTCGCAATGATATGGAATATTTGGTAGGAAAGAAACTCTAGAACTTTTGAAGGAAAAAAAAAAAGACTGAGGAAGACGTCATTCTAAAGGTGAAAGCTACGCTAATCTTATGGGTATCAGAATTAGAATTGTTAAAAGGGATCCCTATAAACAACATCCTGTTCAGTTGGAATATCGTGGTCTCTTAATTTGTTTCTCGTTTTTCGTTTATAAGTGACTGTTTATAACCCATTTATTTTTTTTATATGAATTTAACCTTTTTATTAAAAAAAAAAAAAAGGTAAACCAATAATACAAATTCTACACTTCTGCGACGCGTTCTTGAAAAGTTATTCGAGTACTTTTCAGCAGACACTGACCAGTATTAAAGGCCACTCGTACAAAAGTTGTATAATTGATTTATCTGATTTAATTGAATTTATTACTACGTAAAGACAAGCCCACAACCAATTTATAGTATCCCGTTTAATGATAATTTTATAATTTCCTTAAGTTTTAGGTAATAACTTTAAAAAAGAAATGGTAGATGAGCAATTTCCTTGTAAATTGATTTGGAACCCAAAGTTGCCTCGTAAATTGAATTTCTTTATGTGATATGCTGTCTTGAGGCGTCTTAATACTATTGATTTGCTTAACAGAAAATAGGAATTAACGTTTAGTTCCAAATTTGTTGGACTTTAAACGTTTTAGTCCAATCTCTCTAAACCTAGTATTATTTAGTCATAATTTCATATGTTTATTACGGGTTAATTTTTTTCTAAACGATTCAGTCCAAAGTAAGTTTCTTCGAAGGCGAAAGTGCCCATATATCCCTTCTTCTTTCTCAGTCTGCGTATCTCTGAAACGAAAACGAACATAGTTGTTTATCTTAATTATTCCGTTTCAAAAATTTCGGTAAATTTATTGTTATATTTTGTAATTCTAGACCTACCTTTAGGGTTTGTTTCTTCAATTTATTTATTTTTTCAATTTTGTTGTGAGGAATTGTTGTAGAGTTGTTTCGAGATGATTGTTGAAGATCTTGGAATTGAAACAAAAGAAGATGTTATTCGTGAGGTTTCAAAATCGTTACCTCTTCCTGAACTTTCTGTTGGTAGGAATAGATCTTAGGATATAAGAGTCACTAAGGACACTAGCTCATTTTCACCAATTGTGAATGAAACTTTTAGTCCCACATAGGAGAAACTAAAGATGTTGCCTATCCATATTACTAAGAAAATCGCATCTAAGAGTGGCCCTTTGGGTCAACACACTTTTGTGTGGGGGAGAGGACTTAAGCAATGGCTTGGGCTCGGGTTTGGGTGTGGGTCAACCAAGACTTATCTTTTTGGACAAAATACTTTTGGATTATTTACTTAACGAATTTAATTTCAAAAAATAAATCTTGTCTTAATGGGGAACGTCTGTCCCGATGAATATAATTTCATTTATAACATGTGTCGATATTTTCTGCCCGTTTTTTTCTTAACATCATTATGTCGAACAGATTTACAACATTATGTCGACTCATAATTAATTGCTGGAGTGATTTCTCTCTTCTTCTTCGCCTATAAAAGAAAAGCATGTTCTTTATTTCAACTCATCCAATAGCAGGCTACTATCTCTGGCTTTTTTCCCGTCTTCTTGCTTTGTTTGCGCATTTGCTTGTTTATTTCTTTCCTTCATCTTGCTGTTGAGTTCGTTTGAGTGGGCAAGTATTGTAGTGCTATACAATACTTGTATCGGACAGTTTTATCCTGGACACAACTTCATTGTTGGGTATTTTACATCACTCATTTTTGAGCGTACCGGTGAACTATTGTGTTAAGGACAGTTTGATGATCAAGTGACTCTTCCCTCAAATTAGTGTTTAAATTTCAGAAGTTTTATTTAATATTAACATCATTAGTTTTCAGTATTTTATTGTTGTAGAACCAACACTTTCAACATCAGTTTCTTCCATCAAGTCGGATTACATTACTCGACAACAGGTATTTCAGTTCATATTGTATTTTTATGATCGTTTCATTATATTATGAAATATTATATGTTCGAAAGAATCGTGGCATGACAGAAATTAGACATTACTCAATTTGAGGAACATATAGATTCACTTAGATTTAAGGTTGCAGTGCGAACTTAGATAGAGTTGAATGAAAAGTTAACAAAGATCCAGGAGTTGTAAAAACTGCCGATGGAGTGAGAAATCACGGCTAAAGGGTAGTGGAGATCAGATTATTGCATTGAAGTGGGTTTGGGGTGAGAACCATGCAGGAAAGATATGACTCTCATTATAGAACAAATTAATTTTGCTAGTCAAGGTCTAATTTGTTTGAGAACGGGAAGGGGCAAATCCAGTTCGAGAGATATAAGGAGTCTTCAAGTATGTATTGTTTGTGCTAAACACTAGCTAAGGGATACTGTCATATTAGGTTGAAGCAGCACTATCTATTTTTTATGCACTTGGAGAGTATTTGAATGAAGAGGCAGTGAGTAATGGAAATGCACTTTTGAGCGAATTGCTACGAATGCTGCAATCGGCAAGGTTTCCATGCCATTTAATCTGTTGGTGGTACTTGTATACTTGGAGACGATAACTAGGTATGTGAAGTTTGTTCAGGATAATTATCAATCTAGGCCTCTCGTTCTTGCTGCCTTTTTGGATGAAAGGGATATACACCATCCAAATATCAATGTGAGTCGAAGGGCCAGTTGCCTCTTCCTGAGAGTTGTGAAATTGATGAAAGCCCAGCTTGTTCCTTTCATCAGAAAGATGTTGCAGATTATTATTCTCTACCAGTTTGAAACTGATATATCGTTGCATCCCATATGTGTTATTCCATTAACATTGTTTTTGTTTGCTTTGCCATTATCAATGAAAATCTGTTTCAGAATCTCCAAGAAAGAGTGGCCCATTTTACGCAGTTGGACTGAAAATCAAGAGATATGACGAATTTGGGATTCGAAGATGCGAGTCACATATTTGAGGTATACTCAGTGTATTCTTACAAGTTTTTTTCTTATGTCAGTCCATGGATTCTATCTTTATTAGTATGTTGGAGGCCCATATTTATCTGATTCACTGCCATTGGAGTGCAGGCAATTGGCTTACTGATTGGGATGGAAGATGTACCACAAGAGAAGCAAGCCGAATAGCTTTCGTCACTGCTTATTCCTGTATGCAATCAGGTAAGGGCTGAAGCTTTTCTTAATGCAAGTTATTAGTTGGACAGGGGAAGACAGTTTTGTTAGTTGGGAAGTTTGAATTCATCACTTCGCTATTACATGCATGTAGTAACTTACAGTCTCATCTAGTCAATATATATTATGCTTTTCTTCTTTCTATTAATTTCCATACTATTCAGGTCCAGGAGCTGCTTTTAAATGCCAACATGCAAAATTAGGAAGAATCTTATGCTAAAATTACTAATATACAACAATTCATCATGGCAATTAATGCACTGAGAAAGGTATTCTTGTTGAGTCCACTAATTTTGTATACTTTCGGTTAATCTTTGCTAGGTCCACTTCACATTTACTTTGTATAATGTTCTCGCGCACTATAAAACGATTATGGAGTGAAAAGAACTTGGACCGACTGATTTGCAGGCATGGTTCGGGAACAAATGGGAAAGAACTGCAACGTATTTTCCGGGAAGAACTTATAATGTTGTTAAGACCTTTAGCTATTTTTTATGTAATATTTGTTTCATTTTGTTTACTTGCACTTTTTTTAATTGTATTATGTGTATAAGTCGGTGTATATGTGAAAAAAATGACTTCGTAAGCTCATGCTTATATAAATAATTAGGGCGAACAAACTGGTACACATGTGGGAAAATGACCCCATAAGCTATAACTAGGGTGTACAAACTGGTGCACATATGAAAAAAATGATTTCATAAGCTATAACTAGGGTGTATAAATTGGTGGATATGTGAAAAAAAATGACTGCATCATCATGAGTTTGTGAAAATAGCTACATCTCGAAAAGAGCTTTCTAAAAATATAAAGTTTGTAAATTTTGGATGAACGGTTTTAAAGATAAATTGTTTTTATTATTTTTATATTATTTAAAATTGCTGACATCATCATGAATTAATTTGGACTAAAATGTAGATCAAGAAGCTTATTTGTGTACTTTTCATATTTCAAATAAATAAATGACTAAATTGTATCTAATTGAATAGGTCAGGACTAAAATGTTTATTTCTGGACGTATTTGAACTAAATCGTTATTTACCAGAACAGAAAAGGTGTTATGATCTTTAACTCTTGTATTTTGTGTGGCTGTGTGGTTTGACACGTATTTAACTTAAAAACATGTTCCTTTAAATCCCGTTAAATGCTTTACTTTTTCGAGAAGAAAATATAAAGTTAAAAAAAATAAAAAATAAAAAAATAAACAGTTAAATAATAACATTATTTTAGAAAAAAAATTCCTAATCTATAAGACGTGTCAGCGTATAAAAATGAGCCAAATGCTCTAAATATTGTTGTGACCACATCGTAGCCGATCCGGCGTATGTGGAATTTATTAACATCTGATAAGAAATGGTCGAGTCTTTCCAGGTTCCTTACTCGCAGTATGTTCGTGTTTTGTGGGTATGTCGAGAACTGTTGGTCTTCCGACAGTTAACTATAACTGTCGACTTTGACCTTAGTAGTTTGACTGGCAGACTGTATGACAGACTGGGCTGGCCGGAAAACTTAGATTGAAGTCTGATGACGGCCCAGGCAGTAATCTGGCTCAAAATGAGGCTATTTTACATAGGGTATACAAACAACAACATCCCACTATCAAATTTACCGTGGTAGCTGGCCGCGGGCCACCAATAGGCATTTTGGTTTCTTATATAAGTCGTAGTGATAGTTGCTTCTATACCTTTCTGATTGGTTTTCAGTGAAAATGGATAAAAACCGTCTACCTGTTGTTCAAGCATTCTACATTTATTCAGTTTGCAAACTTTCACACTTACATGAACCGACGGATTCAAAATGAAATTTAGAACGAAACAACTATATTCAGATTAGACTCTATTAGTCTTGTTGTTATTCACATTTGCACGATAAAATCAAATCGAATTATATTTTAGCCGTTGTGTAAACATGCGAGGGAAGTCGTGGTTTCGCATGAGCGAGTAAAGGATTAGCCATAGAGTGATTATTATCGGATTCAGATAGATCGATTATCGACTGACCCCCGTATGGGACACTCCATTCAAATCCTTGAAGAAGCCTTGCCAACGACATCGTAGCAATTGTAGTACCAAGTGGGATCCCTATACATCCACGTCGCCCGGTACCAAACGACATGAACCTCAGATCTGGCTCAGCTAGATCGACTTTAGCGTATGAACCATCCTCCATTGTTAAATGACGCTCTGGCTTGAACTTCAACGGCTCATCCCAGATTCTAGCATTCCGGCCTAATCCATATCGACTCAATACTACATGACTGCCTTTAGGGATGAAATAGCCCCCAACTATTTGATCCGAGTTTGATACGTGCGGAACATTAAAGGACTCTAGTGGATGGAGTCGTAATGCTTCCCTGGCACATGCTTTTACATAGTTGAGTTTTGGGCAATCAGACTCCTGCACTAAACGGTCTTTACCCACTACCGCATCGATTTCCTGGACAGCTTTTTGAAGTAAGTCAGGTTGAGTTATCATCTCGGCCATTGCCCATTCGATTGCATTGGATGTGTTGTCTATTGTTACATAGAATAGTTCCTGCGGTATAACAATATTAATGGCAATTGAACATACTACCAATGAAATGACGCACAGTGGTTATGAACAAAGCAAAACCATACCACACTTTCAGCTTTGATCTCTTCCGTTGATAACAAAGGCTTCCCATCAACCTCAAGCGAAATAAGTATGTCAAGTAGATCCTCGGGTTCTTTTTTCGCCATTTCTCCATCTTTTTTGTTTCTCCATTGTTGAATTCTTTCGTCAATTAGTGGGTCATGATACTTGTGAATGACCTTCATTGTTTTCTTCATAATCTTTTCATGACCTTCAAAATCTAACCATCTCATGTATGGCAAAAAATCTGATATACAAAAAGCATAAACGAAAGATAGACCTTTAAAAACCGAATCAATATGTTCGACTTCTTCAATACCAGGTCCTCCATCTTTTCTTCCTTTACCAAAATACCTTCTATTGAATATCATTTTCCTGACAACATTTCCAGTATAATGTCTTATTGCCAACCTTACGTCAACCACCTCACCGGCTCCATCAACGGAGTTCTTATTCATACACTGGTTGTATAAATAGAACACAAGGTTATTAGCTTCTTCATTTCTCTTTTCTAAAAGCCAATCTAGCCTTGCAGGACTAACCAATTCAGAACTTATAACTCTCCTCATTTTCTTCCATTGCTCTCCATATGGCACAAAAACCGTGGTCAAGTACCCACGGGTCATATATTCTGTACCCATCATTCTAGCTCTTGATGAAAACATTGCATCGTGTTTTTTCAAGAATTCTCTAGCTAGTTCAGGCGAAGTCACCGGAATTACATTGACATTCCCAAGGCGCACACAAAGGATTTCGGTGTTCATCTCCTTCATTAGACCTAGTATCCATCTAAATGCTGGTTTGTTTCGAAGTAACGTAGGTAGACATCCGACAATTGGCCAAGGTTTTGGTCCCGGAAGTAGTGTGGCAGAGGCGGACAAGGATGAACGTTTTCTAATTGTATCGAACCCAAATTTGATGACAAGTACTACTAAGATGGACACAACTATATGGATTAGTGAAAGTGTGGTAACTAGGGATGTTTTGCTGAGACTGTTTGCTAAGGAATGAAGCCAGAGGATGATGTTGGAGAAGGAGTTTTTGTTATCCATTTTGCTAGCTTTAGATATATGATAAGTGATAAATATCTACAAATTTGTGTGTATTTATATTAGAATTTGATATCTTTCTCTTGTTAATTTGTTTGGCCCATACAAGGACATTGTTGGTCCTTCTTTGGCCTATAGCGAAGGCGGCCGACCATCTTGGATTCTTTGTTCCACTGGACATAAACAAATAGATTGGAATGCTCCCAACAATGCATACAATTTGATAATGTTCCTTCATGGATGTATCTCCTCATGGAATCTTCTTCTTGTTCTTGCTCCGTTGCGTAGATTTTATTGCGTCTTCTTGTGGCAAGTTGGTCGAATATGTATATCTATATATATATATATATGATTCTTTAGAATAATGCCATTTCAGGTGAAGGTACCTCTCTCTAGTTTTCATAATCACAGTAATCTACTCATTCATGCTACACATAGTAGATGCTCCTAAGGAAATCTACTATGTGTTTATGGGCAATTTTGTGTCCGGCAAGATAGATAAATGTTTTGGAATTTTTTGCAGTTCGCAATCGATGCATCATGCATGCGTCTGTCTGGGACTCTAGGTGATGTCTTTCATATTGCTATGCATCCGGTATATGCACAAGAAAAGGACCCGACTGTGTCTGTGAACGACTGGATACGGTGTTATGCTGATTAGAGGAAAATGACATTCTAGAGTTACACATCTTCTAATGGGAAAAAAGGACTCGGAATAGCAAAGCCCTCAGCCTAATTTGCAGCTTTTGTAGCTTTAACATGAAGATTTTTCAAGAGAAAACTTCATTTAGTGTATGGAGTTCAGTTGGTATTCCAATTTGTCATTAATTGCAATATCTGGCAGTTGATGTTCACAAAGATACTACAGATGGAACGAAGAAACACGACATCACTGAATCATGAGGACTGGATATGACTGGCATGGCCTAAAAGACAGATCTAGGATATAAGTTTAGTTTACATGGTTAATTTCACATCCAAGAAAAAGTAAAGGACAATTATCTCTGAGATAAGGTTTAATGCGCGTAATTTGGGGTTAACCTGCCGCCATTTTGAGCAGAATCTATGCCGTTTTAAACAAATAACGATAAAAAGTCCAATTCAAAACCGTCCAGTTATTCACACATCTACTCCTTTAATTAAAGGACTAACTTAATCGATTCTGCATCATCATAGAAGGAAAATACTGTGTTGAGTGGGATGCTCCTCACAAGAGAGTTGAGTCAAGTAAGGACCTATCCGACAACCGGATCATCTTTTTTCTTTTTTTAGGCATTGATCGAGTTACACTTCTTTATCTTCTATCCCAGCCCGGAAAGCAAAACCCACTTAGAGTGGCCCTTCCAGGTTTGTTCAAAGGAACTACTTCATTAAACTGTTAAAGGAATTCCCAAAGAAGCAGTTGCAAGAACCAAATACTCCAATATTTCTTGTGATATTGTTTTTCCAAGGTGTTAACACTTTACAATGTTGCATAAATATTCAGGGTATATATACTTATTTGGTGGGTTCGACAAGTACTATTGCTTCTTTTGTTTCATGGTTTTGCTGCTGACCGTCTCTTTTGTTCTTGTAGGAGCCATAGAAGTAAGATGTGAAGCCCCATAGTGTTAGAGCCAAGGACATCCCTTTTTCTGCTGTGAAACTCTCATGAAACGTTATCACAGCAGCTATCTGCGTAATAGGAAGGATTGTTGTGTTCATGACTCCAGCAAAGAGAGAAGAGGTGCAGAATATAATCCCCACTCTTCCGATATACATTAGTTGCCAAACTACCGTATTTGAGATTAGCACAAGGTAGTACGCCTTTGCTCCATAATCAAATTCGCTTGCTTCTCTTCGCATTGCCTGCAAACCAGAGCAAGTTAATAGAAACTGTCAGCTAGCATCATATGAGTCATGACTGAATATTTATATTGATTATTAGTTTTCTTACTGAGAAGTCCATGGCTATGAGACCTCCTATTGTGCCAATTAGTGTAGCAAAGAATGCATTACAAACTTGAAACTGCAATACAATAGGATAAGTCATGGCTTGATTGGCCTTGGCATAAGCAACTTGAGTCGCAACTAGGAGGGTCCCTATAAGGGAAGCAGCAGCTACACTCATAAAGAAACCCAGCAAGTACTCAGAATTTGTAACACCAAAGGGGCGATCTCCAGACCTTGTCATAGCGAGAAGTATAGAACCCATTATTATTACCACTATTGCATTAATCGAGTAAGGCGTAAACCTCTGCTTAACCCAAAAGAATGAAATAACGGAAGTGAAAACAAGCTGGGTTGTAAGAATGAGAGATGAAGTCGATACAGGAAGGTACAGCAAACCATAACAATACATAAAATTGACTATTCCTTGAGTTAAGCCTATTAAAGCAGCATAGAACAAAAGCTTCCGAGAAGCAAAAAACTCGATATTACGTAGACTTCGATCATGACGACGGTAAAGGACCGCGAGTGGGATAATTAGTATAGGGAATCCAGCTGCCTGCAACACACTAGATAACCATTTCCGACTACCCCCATGTAAGAAATAGAACCTGAGTAGTAAAGGTCCTCCTGTCCACCCTAACAGATTAAATGTGCAGCTCAATAAGAGTAGTCCCCATTTCATTGCTTCAGGAACAGGTTTAACCATTGAAGAAACCTCATCGTCTTTGCTTTGTTTGTTTATCTTTCCTTCTTCTAAGTTGTTTATGTTCATAGCCGTCTCTTGTTCTAGTGTTCTTATCATGTTTGTGAGCTAAGGTTGAGACCTTATAGCAATGCATGAATATATTACTGAATATGCATGATTATATCTGGCTTAGTCGTGTACGGAATAGTACTAATTATGTATAATGTGAGAAACAAATAGAAAACTCCAAAACTCATTAATCTAACAAAATAATTTCAGAGATATGATATGCTAATAAATCCAACCTCGTTTTCTCCAAATTATATCAGAGCACAGAACTAGTGTTTGTTTCTGTTTAACTTACAAAACACTTTAGATACCATAATAATGCCAAAGCAGCACTTGCTAATTTTTATTCAAATAACTCTTGAGCTCTTGTTGAATAATGGCCAAACCGAGGAACCAAACTAAAATTTGAGGGAAACAGGGTGCAATGGTCGTCCTCATTCTTGGCAAGTGGATATATATATATTATTTGGATTAGCAATGTAACTCAAATACAAGGGTTTTGTTCTTAAGTTGTGTACATTTGTTCTAACTTCTAATGTTTTCTGTATTTTGTTGAGTGTGACCGACACTTCACAGACTACAATTTTGTTGTGACTTGTTTGTTTATTTCCTAATCACCCGACCAGTTGGTTTATGTAATCAGTATTTTATAGATAGCACATCATGTTATGTCCTAATTCTTTATATAATTATTTCAGCAATTTAGTGGCAGCATTGTTGGTCATCGTTTAGATTCAACAAACACATCAACGGACACCAGACATGTACTAATTCAACAAAATCAACAAATTTAGAAAAGTGCATTTTTTCTGTTTGTGCCACAGTGAACTCAAAACCAACAAATTCAGACAAGCACATGTACATATAGATGAAAAAAAATCAATAATGCTCCCTAATCTTCATTCAACCAGAAGTATACAACTGATATTTGAGCTCAACTAAACTAAAGATTATGAATCATGAGTCTTGTGATTATATAAATTGTGGCCTCCCCGATGTGCAGAAAATCCCAATGACAAAGTTGATAGCAATTTTACAAGCAGGGCCACCCATTAATGGGTTTATAACTAAAATAATTCAACAAATAACAAATTGTTAAGGATTGAGTTGCAGGGTTAGCAAACTTACAGAGAAGGAGGATGATGAAACGCTATCCAGAAACATCCTGCAAATGGAAAGAAACACCAGTTTTAAAACTCAATGACCTTAAATTAGCTTACCAGGGAAATAATATCACTACCTTATGCAAATGGAGAATAGAATGTAGTGTCTTGTGATTCCATGAATGCCGCCCAATTCTACTGATTAAGATCCTCATAATGAGTAGAATAGGGTATTGTCATCAAATCAACCAGTTAGATTCTGAGCTGAGTTAGATACAGATGGCATTATCTGCGAATATTTTTTGGGTAAAGTATTCCTTCCTCTGCAGGCAAACTTGAGTTTTCTTTTTCTGTTGACATTACAATGGTTGAAAGGATTGGAGGAGGAGCAGCAATTGGAATAGATTTAGGGACCGTGTTGAGATTATTGCTAATGATCAAGGGAATAGGACTACACCTTCTTATGTTGCTTTTACTGATTCTGAACGCATGATTGGTGATGCTGCTAAGAATCAAGCTGCATTCAACCCTACCAACACAGTTTTCGGTAAGCTTTTTGACTACTTCATGTCATTGTGATCCCTTTGTATATCTTTTAAGTATATATGTTTGTATGGACAATTGTGTTTCTAGCTTGTTTTCTGTGTCAGCAACACATAATGCATATCCTGTTTCTGGAAAGCCGAAACTAGTCTCTTTAGACTGCAGGGGAGGTTGGCTTTTTCCCCAACCTGACACCCTCCTTGGTGCTTTTTTATGTGTTCTTCTAATATTCTGTATGTTTACATGATTTAGTCTTTCGAATCGCATTAATTATATTGGAACAATGTAATGGAACCAGTTTCAGGTTTTTATGGATTAGTAGAGCTTTTTTTTGTAAATAGGATAACAAGGGCCTAAGTTGCTAAAAAGAATTTGTGTCTCAAAATCTTTCTCTGATATTCTGTTCTCTAATTTGTAGATGTAAAGCGTTTGATCGGTAGGAAAATCAGTGATAGCTTTGTTCCGAGTGATATGAAGCTATGGCCTTTCAAAGTCAGTGCTGGAGCGCACGAGAAACCCATGATTCAAGTCAATTACAAGAGCAGGGATAAAATGTTTTCAGCTGAGGAAATCTCATCCATGGCTCTCTTTAAGATGAGAGAATTTGCTGAAGCTTTTCTAGGTACAAGTGTCAAGGATGCTGTTGTTGCAGTCCCTGCTTATTTTAATGATTCACAGCGTCAAGCTACTAAGGATGCTGGTGCCATTGCTGGGCTTAATGTCATGCGTATCATCAATGAACCTACCGCGTCTGCTATTGCTTATGGTCTTGATAAAAAGGCAGCTAGTGTTGGTGCTAAAAATGTACTTATCTTTGATCTTGGTGGTGGTACTTTTGATGTTTCATTACTCAACATTGAGGAGGGTGTGATTGAAGTCAAGGCTACATCTGGAGATACACATCTTGGAGGAGAAGGTTTTGATAACATAATGGTTAATCACTTTGATCAGGAATTCAAGAGGAAGTATAACAAGGACATTATTGGAAACCCAAGGGCTCTTAGGAGGCTGCAAACATCATGTGACAGAGCAAAGAGGAACCTCTCATCTACTTCCCAGACAACAATTGACATTGATGCTTTGTATTAGGGAATTGATTTTCATATGTCAGTCACTCGAGCTAAATTCAAAGAACTGAATATGGATTTGTTCAAGAAATGTATGGAACCCATTGAGATGTGTTTGAAAGATGCTAATATGGACAAGAGTGATGTTCATGAAGTTGTTCTCGTTGGTGGCTCCACTAGAATTCCCAAGGTTCAGTCTCTATTGCAGGATTTCTTTGATGGAAAGGAACTATGCAAGAGCATTAACCCTGATGAGGCTGTGGCTTATGGTGTTGCAGTGCAAGCTTCTATTTTGAGTGGTCAAGGTAAAGAGAAGGTGCAGGACTTGGTGTTGTTGGATGTCACCCCTCTTTCTCCTGGTATTGAGGTAGTCGGAGGTCTTATGGATGTACTCATCCCAAGGAACAGCACCATCCCGAACAAGAAGGAAAAACATAATTACACTACTGTCTGCGACGGACAAACTGCTGAGAAATTCAAATCAGAGGATGAAGAACACAGGAAGAAAGTAGAGGCAAGGAATTCTTTTGTGGATTATGTATGCAACATGAGGAATACAATGATGGATATAGAATTGAAGCTAGCAGCGGATGACAAGGAGAGGATGGAGCTTGCAATCGATGATACATCAGAGTGGCTGGATAGCCATAAGGTAGCCAAAGTTGATGATATCAATAAGAAGATGGAGTTGGAGAGTGTATGCAATCCTATTATAACCAAGATGTACCAGCAGGAGGGAGTTAATCCTGATATGGGCAGTGCTGATGAGTAATATAGTTGTGTTTCAACAGGAGCTAGAAGTGCTATATCCGAAGATTAGTTCAACTAGACCATGTTTCATATTCAACGTACTCGATCAGTAATATTTATGCTGTAAATTTATATCTTTTATACTTAGGAGCTCATTATAGTTGCTAGGAATCGATTTACTTGTATCAATTTTTGGTGGCTTCTATTTTCCTTAAACAGATGTTAGATTTGTCATAGAACAATGTTTCTTGTTTGCTCTGAAATTCTAAACACTTATCAACTTTAAGAGCCAAAAAGTTCAGATAAACATTTCTAGTTCAGTAGATTTGACAGCAATATGAGCACAAAGTCTAGACTAAACTAGTTTTTTTTACGACGAAACATGCTTAATCTGCCACGGCGAACATTTAAAAGTAATGTCATGTTCCACTACTAGCTTAAACCCATGCTAGCATCATATTCCCTTGCTTCTGCGTGCAGTGCCTGAAAACTAATTAGAACATATTGTAGTCAACTTATTGACGCAAGTAATTTACACTATTTTGAGTTCCCTCCTGAGGTGGGGAATGAGTTTGGGTTATGGTATTTGATGAATACTCTTGAAAGAGTGTATGGTTTCCTGAATCACTCTGTGGAATCTCTGTCTTATTCTCTTTTTCATTTTGGGTGATAATTTCTATTTGTGTTACTCTCTGATCTCCAGAGTTTTCTTGAGACATATTTTCCTCTAGCTTGTTTTCTCTTGGTTGTTTCTTTCCTTTACTTGATGCTCTCTGAAAATTTTTCTTGTGCTAATAATTTTAAAAAATTAGTCATATAATTTCAACAAACTAATTGAATAGAGAAACATATAAAGTTAGATTTATGGACTTTGCGATTTTTTTGGAAATCTAACTATATTTTTGATGGAAAGAAAAATAATGTCTCTTACAACATTTCTCCAATCTTAAAATTTACACAAAAAATAAAAGAAATCAGTTACTAGGATAAACGCTTCGCGCTCTACGTCTGGAGGATCTGCGAATTCCTGTTGCTTATGTTAAAACTTTCCAAGGCCCACCTCATGGTATCCAAGTTGAAAGAGATAAATTGAATAAGTATGGTCGTCCCCTATTGGGATGTACTATTAAACCAAAATTGGGGTTATCTGCTAAGAACTATGGTAGGGCGGTTTATGAATGTCTGTTTTGACTAAAGATTCCCAAGTTTCATTGAAATTTAATAAAAAATCATACAAGAAATCGCTTGCAATAAAGCTCTTCTATTAGTAAAGATTTACTTAAGCCAAAAATTTCATCAGTTCATTTTAATAAAAATCTTTCATATGATTTCTAAACTCCTTAACAGAAAAAAAAATCACTTTTAAACATCAGATAGGATAAATCCCTTGACACATCCCTGTTTCTAGCGCCAAATTGTTTATGCCAAAATTCTTATTGACATCAACAACCATTGATTTGTTAAAATGATGTAGATTGAAGAAAATTAACTTACACTTTGATACACAAAATCCTCGTAAAAATCAAATCATAAAATATGGTATTGTCAATAACTTTTATATATAAAACATTTGATCAGACTTACATACAAAAATCCTTAATCTTTACCATTATCGAAAATGGATCATATAAATGTAACTTTATACCCTATATTACATAGTAAATACATACCTAATAACCTTTCTTTTATCCGATCATTTTTCCTTCAGTCTTCCTCTTCTTTAATTTTTCCGACCCCTTCTCTGTTGAATGAACTTCTCTATTTATAAGTCATTTAATGGGTCCCTCTCTTTTTCCTTTTTGTCTATCCTCTGAATTTGGTGAGTCACGTTTTCTGGACCTTATCTGTCAATTTATTGATTATCGTTCTACAATAATCTCTTGGTTTGATCCCTCTTGTCCTGTTACTTCCTTGCGTTCTCTTTATCTTATTGTTATCTTCAGATCAAGATGATCGTATGGTTGACAGGTAGCTTCCTTGTCATGCTTTTCCCTTTCTGGTCCGATACCTTGTATGATTAACACGTGCTCTTTGTTCTTTATGAGTCATCTTTTTCCCGATCCTAGGTGTCAGTTATGCAGTTAAAGTAATTTGGGGTAATTAATGCTCTCACTTTTCCGTTCTATGCGCATTTATTACTCCTACTTTTCCCTTCCATTTTCACTTAATGCTTTCTCTTTCGATCAGAGTGAAATCACTTTCCCGATCTTAGTGTTGATCATGCAGTGATATACTCAGTCTTTCACATCTGTCATCTACTCAACCTTTTTATATGGTTTTGATTGTGTGTTTCTCGTTCTTCTAAGAATCTCTGCCTTTTTCCTTAATCGTTTGACACGTGTCATCTCGCCTTTTATTTCCTAACATCCTTCATGGATGAAACCCTAAAGTTTAGATATTCTTGTTCTTCTGCTGATACATCTTGAACTCTCACGGAATGCAACAACGTGTGATCCAAATCAAGAACTAAACACAATTTTTGTTTAGTAAAGAAAGATCGTCTGAAAAGATTACCTAACATTAGACTGAGTTGAATCAATCTTTTGTTTTCTTTTTGGTTTATAACTCAACTTTTTGGTTGTAGCAGCCATTGTTGTTGTAGAAAATAAGAACGGGTTTATGAAGAACAGGAAAAATGGTTTTCAAGCGGACAGACAGAGGGAGAGAATGCAAAATTTTGATATGAAAAGTTTAAAATTTCCAAATTGAATATATATGACCTAAAAGCTTGAAATCCAAGAATGCAAACTAGAGTAGAATTAGGATTACTGAATTTCTAGTTTAGTGATTGGCTAATCACTAATTAGGAAACACATATTAGCGTGTAACCGGCATACCCAAATAAAGTTCTTTTTTCTTCTACGATGGGCTAACTTTACAAGTCTCATTTAAATACGGCCCATCAATATTTAGGCAAATTGGGAAACTAGGCCGGGCTCGTATTGCTCTAGACCTATGTATAAATTTCAGAAAGTGGAACTTACCAAGTGAGCTATCTTGGAGAATGCTCAAAAATTTTGAAGGCTACTTAGGTTATTCCATTTGGGATAGTAGATAAGGGTTGTCTTACTGGTTACAAAAGACCAAGTTATCTTCTTTTTATAATACAAAAAACTATGTTATTACTCATAATATCGTTTGGTTTACGCCTTTTTATTCGTCGATACAAAAAAGGCGATTTGAGGGATTACGGTGTTAGACAGTATCATGTGCCATGATTCTACATATTTATTAAGAAAGGCAAAATTAGAATCGGCTAGGTTATTCAATGGATTGTGAAATTGAAGAACATTGACCGATTGAGGTAGACTTTTAAATAATGAATGAAAATTATTAAAGAAAATAATGAATATTTTATTAATTATGATACCGAAATAAATATTATATAAATATAATTTTAATTATTAAGAATAATTTAATAGTTTATCCTTTTTAAACATCCTTTTATCTTTTTTTTCTAGGTAAGAATAAAATTGGATAGGACGAAATAATTTGTATAGACCTTAATATAATCAGGCTTATTTAAAGGTTTAGCCGGCTTTGAAGTGGTTTTTTTTGAACCATTTGACTGCGGTTTTGTTTTTGAGCATCGTCTAACTCCCTTCCGTCAGTATGGTCCATAAATAGACAGCTTAGTAATATACAAATATAAGGATCGTACATATAAAATGTGGTTAAAATGGGAAATTATGAAAAGTGAAAGCCCCTTATTACAAATCTGTTAATCTATAAAACCAGGGACTAAATTTTATAAACGGATAGTTTTCTCTGTAAGGGTTTTAGGGCAGCAGCCATATGAAGGCGGCGAGTGACGCATAAACCTGTAGATTCTTAGTGTCTGAAGCATAAACATACTAGTTTTATCACTCGCATCCTCATCAATTTCTCGCATTTGATCAAAACTGGTAAGCATTTCAATCATTTCTGCATTTTACAAAACCCTAAATCTTTATGTTAAGTTTCAACTGTTTTCAATCTGAAATTATTAGGGTTTGTGGGTTCTATTCAACTGTTTTCAATCTGAAATTTGGTGTCTGTTGGTTCATATTAGATGAACTTGGCTTAGCCATTGCAGCTGCTACAATCAAATGGTTTCGTAATTTTATCGCTTCCATGTGAATTGAAATGCATGAAAATTTCCATTATAAATGTTTTAGGAGACTGACTAGCAGTCTTCGTTGATTCCAGATGACTCGTTGTTACTTGCGACACTTCTCTTGTCCCCTTTCAACTGTAAGAGTAGTAGACCTACGTTTGAATGCAATAATACCCTTAAGTCTGTCCGTTCTGCGAACTTCGTAGTTTTGATGTGTTGCGCTTACATTACTTGAGAATTGCTGGGTTGTTATATTGATGGGTTCTTATCCATACCTGTTCTGAATATGCACGGTAGCGTTTTAATAGCTTATTTAGCAATTTGAGTATTGATGCCACTATATGTATTATACAGCTCACAGTGTATTCATTGAACTTTAGCCGCTCAATAGCCTATGCCAAGTATTAAATTCGTTTAATTGAGGCACAATCAACAAAAAGATAAGTATATTACATATGGTGAAGAAAATGAAAGCTATTGGGTGTATGTTAGATTCATGTGCTAATTGTCATTTAACTTGTCCATTATATCCCCCTGAAGTATCAGACTTCTGTTACGCCTGTTTTTTTGTCAGCATGATATTGAGCTCATAAGTCCTTTTGACTATGAGATAAATCCTTTTTGTTCTGTTTTTAAGCTTTTGGTTTCAGTAAGTTTGGAATTGAAGCTCTCCACTTCTATTCTTGAACTATTGTAAAACGCGTCGCATCATCTCTTGATATAGAAAAATCATTCATCCTTTGCTTGAAATTCACAGGTGAGTGTTAAGAACAAGGCAGCAGCAGCGAAGTTCTGTGTATGATCAGAGCCATTCTAGAAGGTACCATTAGATTACGCATATTATCATATTTTGAGATGATATGACTTGTAAGATTTATTTGCATGCAATATTTACGTTTCTGTGGTTTCTTTTATGAGCATATACGGTAAGATCTAACTTGATAACTTCTAATTCAGATCTGAATGGTTGATGGAGTGAAAAAAATATAAGAATAGTAAGAAATGGGAAAACCATATTCGCGGGTGTAAGTAAGAGGATTAGATCACTATTCATGTATTACACAATTATAATCGTACATCATAAACGTCCGTACCATCTACTCCTACTAGTAATTCTCTTGTTTTTGTTCAATAATCCATGAAGACATAATTTTGATAGGTTTGTGGATCCCATAGGTTCAACTCACTCAGGCACCCACCAGGACTCGAACTGGCTCTTAGTGACAACTGGTCGGGGGCACCCTAAAACCAAGCCAGACATTTACTAGTATTTTTTTTTCTGAATATTCTTCGCAATAATATGAGGGTCGGTATGAATTTTGCAGCCTGATTTTTGTATTTCTCTAACATGGTGATTATTATGAAAACAAACGTGTCAATGTCATTGTAAGGTCGTTTGGAAGTGAAAGTCCTGTGTTATTCTTACCATTCAAGGGAAAATAAATTCTGCTTGCAGTTTAGTTCTGCCTGGCCTTCATAGTTGTCGGTTCAGAGACTCAGAAAAGAGACCCTTTATATGCTCTACCTAAATATGACTTGTTTGCTGACCTATCTAAGTCTAGCTCTGATTGGACTCACATGACTAGGTTATTCACAAAAGTGCACATAACTTTAAGTTCCACTGCCCAGATGGCAGGATGCCTATTGAGTCAAACTAAAATATTGACATTTTTAAATTTGTATAACTTTAATCTAATAAGAGTCAGACATGTCAAAGTAATTGGAAAAGGTAAGAGTCTGACAGCTGACTCTGGCTGCTGAGTCAGACCCGAGTCAGGCCTGAGTCAGCTATTAAAGAGATGTCAAGGTAACAAAGACTGCTATAAGAACATATATCAGAAACAAGAACGCAGAAGTAGGACCCAAAAACTGATTTATTTTAGGAAACACCAATAACATTCTAAATTCAATCTCACAAAAACCTATGTATACGCACGCATCTTTTCTAGTTTTAAAGTTGAGTTTTCTTCTTTGCAACATCTTTGAGTTTGTGTTTTGGTTATTTTTAGTAGAATGGCTGGAAAAGTAGCAGGAGAAGCAGCTATAGGAATAGACTTAGGAACAACATATTCATGTGTTGGAGTATGGCAACATGACCGTGTTGAGATTATTGCTAATGATCAAGGAAATCGTACTACTCCTTCTTATGTTGCCTTTACTGATACTGAACGTTTGATTGGTGATGCTGCTAAGAATCAAGCTGCGGCAAATCCTATCAACACCATTTTTGGTAAGCTTTCGACATCTTTCTACAAAAAAAAGTATATTCAAATCCCGTGGTTTTGTTGGTCATTGTACATTATTAGTTTAATTTTGTTTATGAATTTATTAACTGTAAAAACTTTTCGGATTTTGCATTGTGTGTTTATGGTTAGTTTCAATTAGTAGACATTATTGTGAATATTATAAAGACAGTTTCCTTAGAATTAGATTAACACGCCCTTGTTGCTTTCAGAATTTGCGTCTCAATGTCGTTTTCTAAATCAGTATTTTGTTTGTAGATGTGAAACGTTTGATTGGTAGGAAAATCAGCGATACCACTGTTAAGAGTGATATGAAGCTTTGGCCCTTCAAGGTCATTGCTAGCGAAGGCGAGAAACCCATGGTTCAAGTCAATTACAAAGGCAAAGATGTAGAGTTTTCAGCTGAAGAAATCTCATCCATGGTTCTTGTTAAGATGCGAGAAATTGCTGAAACTTATCTTGGTTCGAGTGTTAAGAATGCTGTTGTTACAGTCCCTGCTTACTTCAGTGATTCACAACGACAAGCTACTAAGGATGCTGGGGCCATTGCTGGCCTTAATGTAATGCGTATCATCAATGAACCTACAGCGGCTGCGATTGCTTACGGTCTTGATAAGAAGGCAACTAATGTTGGTGCGAAAAATGTTCTTATCTTTGATCTTGGTGGGGGTACTTTTGATGTTTCGATACTCACCATTGAGGAGGGTATGTTTGAAGTCAAGGCTACAGCTGGGGATACCCATCTCGGAGGAGAGGACTTTGATAACAGGATGGTTAGTTACTTCGTTCAAGAGTTCAAGAAGAAGCATAAAAAGGACATCAGTGAGAACCCAAGGGCTCTCAGAAGGTTGAGAACATCATGTGAGAGGGCAAAGAGGACCCTCTCATCCACAACTCAGACAACCATTGAGATTGATTCCTTTTATGAAGATATTGATTTTCATACATCAGTCACTCGTGCTAAATTCGAACAATTGAACACGGATTTGTTCAAGAAATGTATGCAACCTGTTGAGAAGTGTTTGAAGGATGCTGAAATGGACAAGAAGAGCATCCAGGAAATTGTGCTCGTAGGTGGATCCACTAGAATCCCCAATGTTCAGTCTCTATTGCAAGAGTTTTTTAATGGGAAGGAACTTTGCAAGAGCATCAATCCTGATGAAGCTGTGGCTTATGGTGCTGCAGTGCAAGCTGCTATACTGAGTGGCGAGGCTAATGAGAAGGTGCAGGACCTGGTGTTACTTGATGTCACCCCTCTGTCTCTTGGTATTGAGACAGTTGGAGGTGTTATGAATGTGTTGATCCCTAGGAACACCAGCATTCCCAACAGGAAGCAAAAGAACGACTTCACTACAACTGAAAACGGACAAACTGTTGTGAAGATTCGGGTGTATGAAGGTGAGAGAGCTAAAACCAGTGAAAACAACTTGTTGGGTAAGTTCAAGTTAACAGGAATTCCTCCACAACCTCGTGGTGTTCCAAAGATCTCTGTATGCTTTGATATCGATTCAAACGGCATACTGAATGTATCTGCCAAGGACAGTACAACAGGGAGCTCAAATAAGATCACTATTACAAACAGCAAGGGAAGGTTGTCTAAGGATGATATCGAGAAGTTGGTTCGAGAAGCTGAGAGATACCAAGCCGAAGATGAAGAACATAAGAAGAAAGTGGAGTCTAGGAATGCTTTTGAGAACTACATATACGACATAAGGAACGCAATCGAAGATGCAGAAGGGAAGATAGGATCAAAAGCGAAGAAGAAGATTGAGGATGCAATCAGTGACGCCTTTGAGTGGTTGGATATCAATCAGGTTGCTGAGATAGACAAGATCGAGGAAAAGATGGAGAATTTGGAGAACCTGTGTGATGCTTACTTGATCAGATAAACCAGTGGTAGGCTCGTGCTGCTCCTGACATTATTCCTTCTGGTGAGTAAAACCTATTCTTCAACAGGAGATAGAAGTGCCTAAGATTGGTTACAATACTTTTTGTATCTTCCATGCTTTTGAATTATTTAAGTTAAGGAATTGATGTTTCTGTAGGAAATTTAGTTTTATCAGTATTTTGTCGCTTTATTTCTCGATATCAAATACTGAATGCTATTCATAGATTTAAGTTTTTGTCATTTGGACAATGTTACTAGTCTGCTCTGAACTTGTGATTTTTCAAGTGAAATTTTGACCTGCGGAGAGCAAGCAATTCCGATTTCATAAACAAACTTTACGCCGGAACCAGAATAGAGCCTGTAGTTTTAGACGGTGCTACTTGTAAGTGTGTTGGTCACAATTAAGAAAAACCCAATTTATTCAAAAGATTACAGAAATTGAAAGTTTGAGAGACGAGGTACAATCATAAAATTAAAAAGGGATACATATCGTTCAAGAAGTTCGCCGGCGAGATACCGGTTAACCCAACTTGTATACATCAGCATTTCCATGATCTTATTAGCAACACAAAACAATAATACATAAAACAAATTAACTCCTCCTTGTATGACAACATCTTAATCATCACTTCAGAAGTATATAGCAATTGCGAACTAATATACAGGAGGAAGTTCTATTGATTCGTCAGTACACACCCCCCAAAAAATACCGTCGCACCATAACTGTGGACAGCAATTGCCGGAAAACAGATTGCAACTCGCACCTAAATTGTCACATTGACAATCTACAGAAACAGATAAGAGAACCACAAAAAGCATAATAACCAACACAAATATCAACTTCTTACTCTCCATCTCTTCCTTGTAACCACACTAAATTTCTTCCCTTAAGTTATGGTTGAATACTAGCAGCTCCTGCTATATATATATATATAGAGAGAGAGAGAGGCACCATTCGGAAAGTCAAGTTTCATCAAGTCCTTAATGCATGGGAGTCACATGCACCATCAGCCATATTAATCTCAATAATTCTGTATGCCATTCGCCAGACAACTAATGACTTTTATTAATCATGCAACTCTGGCACCATCATGTGAGTTTCGTAGTTAGATAGGCGGTTGTGTTGTTGTAGTATATGAAAAAAAATCAATGGGCACCGGAACCTGTTATAGTAACCCCAAGCTAGCTGCTTAGTTGTGCAGTGCTGTGCTGGACCCAGATGCTGTGCTGGACCCAAAACTGATATACAAGAAAATTAATAGTTTCAACAAAGTTTTTACGAAAAAACTTAATTTTAATTGGTCTCATTCGAATATTATAAAAAAAGACCTTCAACATCACAAGTACCACTATCAATATATATACTCCATAGACCAAGGGGGAATCCCGCATATGATGTGCGAGATACACGTATATAAAATACCAATTGAAAAGTCGTAGACATGCTATACCAGTTGGTATATTATACAGAGGTGTAAATTAGGTCGGCCAGTATGTTTATGACAACTCCTTATGTTAAAATTTGAGCGCAGTACGACATAACATGCGACAAAGTATAATACGACAGAATATATTAGTTTTGTGTGGGCTTGGCTATTTGACACATTGACATAGTACAATATGCGATACGGATAAGCATAAGGCGCAATACAGTACAACACGTTAAAAAAATATGTCATAACAGGCATAAAGCATTATACAACACAGTATATAATAGATCATATTTTATATATATTTCACAAAAAAACCTTTATGCTAGTAAAGTTTTAACATTTTATTTACGTTATGTTTATATAACAATATTTATAATATCTAAATATCTGAAAAATATTATTTTTATAAGATATAAAATAAGTGTTTGTCGGCACAGTACAACATAATTATATTTTTGGTACAACACAACTATAACATATCTTAGTTTCTGACACAGCACAATATGGCACACAACACGCCAAGCACGCCAAGCACTTACATGAATTCATGGGTTGTGCTGTGAGGGACGGGCATGCTTTACATGCCATATCACAATTTACAGCTTGTAATGGACATGCGCAACAAGAAGATCAAGTAAAAACAGGATCTTAATCAAAGATAAGTGCATATCCATTGATGACTATATGGTATTAATTTATCATGCATCTTCCTCCTCATACAACCTTCCTCCTCATGTCAGTCACAAATAACCTACAATAACTTTCTATGTCAAGCCCAAGACCAGTCGGTGACCTTGTCCATCAAAAATGTTAATATTTTAGAAAATGACCTCATTTCACAAGGACAGATGATTACTACTTTGATAATTTACTAAAGGCCGAAATAATATACGAACAAAATGAGTTTGATTTATGATGCCATAGCGTGTTGGGTACCAATTTACTCAAATTAGTAAAGATAGTGTTTATAAAGTTAGTGATGATCACAAATATATCATGTTAGGGAAATAACACCAAACACTAACTACTCAAAACTTGTCTATTTAAGCGTACTAGATACATTCCACAAGAAATCCTAAATCTTAAGATTTAACCAGAAAGTGTGACTCTGTATTATAGTGGTGAAGTCATTGGGGTTCTTTTTTCCTTCTATCTTTTTTTTGGATACGATAAAAGAAGACCTATGCGGATGATATCAATTTTCTGAGTTCGAAAATTGTTAACACTAAATTTTTTGTTGATAAAAAAAAACAAAGATTAAGAGGAAAACCAAAAGCAAAAGCAATATTGACATAAAGAATTAGGAGTAAAACCAGAAGCAAAAGCAACATTGACATCAAAGTTTTGTAAGCGTTTTGATTTGCTTACAAGCAAACCTACCTCAAATTTGTTTTTGAAAATATCTATCTCTTTTACTTATTGTATATATAAATACCCAAAGATGCAATGAAATATCTTAATCCTACACTATATCATTTACTAATAATCACATTACATATATCAAGTCTATCTCCAAGTAAAAAAGTCCTAAATGGCATCGTCTTCTTCTTCGTCGTCGAAACCAATTAGGAGTAGTTCTCAACAATTAGGAGATATGGCTTTCAAAGGAGTAGGTAATATGCTCAAGGTTTTACCCACTGGAACCGTTTTCTTGTATCAGTTTCTTAATCCTGTTTTATCCAACAATGGTCACTGTCACACCCTTAACAAATACTTAACCGGTATTCTTCTTGCCATTTGTGGGTTTTCTTGCTGCTTTTCATCTTTTACTGATAGTTACGTCGGTAATGACGGTGTAATTCATTATGGGATTGCAACCAAGAAGGGACTTTGGCCTTCATCGAAATCAGACAACTTATCGGCCTATAAACTTCGATTTGGTGATTTTGTGCATGGTTTTTTTACGGTGTTGGTATTCGCCGTCGTTGTTCTACTGGACCCGAACACGGTTGGGTGCTACTATCCTTCTTTTGAATCATCACAGAAGGTTATGTTGATGGTATTACCTCCTGTTGTTGGTGCCATTTCAAGTTCGGTATTCATGGTTTTCCCTAACAAACGACATGGTATAGGGTACCCTTCAAGCCAGACCCCGCTAGAGTATAGCCAAAGCTCTAGTTAATGGATTCACGTCAACGCGAAACTTATTAAACGATCTTTAATGTACTGAAGATACAGTGTTTGCTTGAAAATAAGTTTGTGGTTTATGTCTTGTTCTGTTGATTTGTGTGTGAAAGAGTGAAAGTGTGAAACCATTTAAAGACAAGGGAAGAACCGAAGAACCCTATTATTCCCACCATTGTTTTCTTCAATAATATCTAACACTAATTTCCTTTGTACCAAATTCATATATAATCTCATGCACTTCGGTTATGTAATAGGTTATACCGAATGTTGGCTTCTGAACCAAATAAAATAGGTGATTAGACGATATAAAATACCAAATGAAGGAATTAGAGAGTGAAGGCAGTCCTGTATATCATGGCTGCAGGCACGTTTGAGAAAATGGGTATAAGGGAATGAGGCTAATAATTCAAATTGGGTTTGGAAAATAGCTGGGTTGGGTGGGCAACTGCGCACCCATCCTTCTATGTGGCTCCGACTCTGGCTATAAGAGGTTACCAATTTTACTTGGGTGTACTAAACTACCACTCCAATACTTGGGGTTGTATCGTCTTATATGAACTTTGGCCCCCAATTGTTTTTGGTAACCCGTATTGGCCATCGTCTTATGGTGCTCGTGGTTTAAGTCCATAGGTCTCAATTCTAACATTTAAAAACCTAGATAAATAAAACTCCCATATTAAACGGTAATAGAATTTTCGTTTCCTAGTGGTTGCGATAGATCTTTTTTGATGTAGTAATTTTGATGAGAATATTTGGCAAAATAAGATTGGTGCAGATATTTCGGGATAAAAGAAATCCACTTTCCTATTGACTGTTATGTTTAAAAATTAATATATATTTTTTATACCCCATAGTTAATTGTGCGGGTCAACATCACCTACAGTGGAGGGACAAACCTTAGGTCGACGATCTAAGTTTAATCGTCTTTAACAAACCTCTTAAAAGGTTTTCTCTTTTTTTATTTTCACGACCTCTCTTTTTCACGGCTTGAAAAAGACGAAGATTATTTACTTAACCTAACAAAGGTTGTTGTTAGGTAGCTTCCTTAAGTGGCTAAGGGATAGCCAACTGTTGGGCCAATATGAGTGACAGCCCAACGTATATGTTCATGGGATTTTTTTTTTTAAATCAATTAAAACCGGGCTCACTAATGTCGGTTCTGATCCTGTCGAAAACTTCCAATCGATGTTTTTGAGAGAAAATCATACAGGGACTCCTAATTACAAAAGCACGGAGTCAAGAACTAATTACAACCCATTACTGCCTCCCAAATAAAAATCAAAGAACTCAAAGAAAAACCTTCAAACAGATTAGAAGCTAAAGACCAGTTATAAAGAGTACATTTAATATTAATAATAAGTTGATCAAAATTTCTCCTATAACCCCTGTAAAGCCTGCTGTTGTGCTTTTTCTAGACACACCGCCAAATTATAAAAGGCAATACACTCCAAAGGTGCCGCATGAAACATCTAATCTTTTTTTCCGACCATTCTCATACATTCCTCTTTACCATTTTTTTGACAAAACGATGAAACTTCATTAACTAAACAGAGGGCTACAAAGGTTTACATTTAGTTGGGAGAGAAAAGGAGAAAGAGCAATCCATCTTTTTCCCATCCCTTCTAAACGAGCATACTTTGCTAAAGTGTTAGCTATCTTGTTCTCCTCTCTACCGATAAAAGTTAAGTTACAAAATCGAATAAAATTTAAGAGTTTTTTGCAATCTACTATTAAGGTATGACAGGCCCAACGGATCGAAGTCGTGGTGCCGTTAACATCATCAATGATTGTCTTATCATCCCCCCGAAGTAAAATGTGACTCCAGCCTTTCTTTTGTGCCCACCGGATGGTTTCTCTCAGAGCCTTAGCTTCCGCTTGATGACTAGAACCTACTCTAGCCACACCCAAAAAACCTGCAATGAAAGAGCCTTTTGGAGTTCGCGCTACGGCTCCATATCCTGCTGCATAGTCAGTTATAGAATAAGACCCATCAAAATTAATATTGACGTATTCAACTGTAGAAGAATTCCAATCTGACACAGGACTAGCTTCAGAGATAATGGCCTTTGGGGTATAATGCCATTGTTTCGTTTGGTTTTGAAGGTGGGGGATTGATGTGATGTTGGTTGGATTCTGATGGTGAACTGGAGAGATTTGGCGATTGCCATTACCTGACAGGAGGTGACTGATTGTGCCGTGTGGCTGGGGATTAGGGTGGATTTGGATAACGTTCTGATTGGACTGAAGAGCTGTAGGGGTGAGGGTAGCATTGTTGATATTGATGATTTGGGTATTGGGTGGGACCGCTGTCTTGGCTATGATAAGAAGGACGGTGGTAGGGTTGGGTTTTTCCGACTCAAAGTTAATGTCACATATGTGCTTCCAGATCCGCCAAAGTATATGGGAAATATAAGCAATCGAAATTTTATCTTTGAAAGAAATCATGCTGTTTTGTTTATTCCAAGATTTTATCCAATCTATGATGCAGTTGTAGGAAACCATGTTGGTATACAAACTGGGCCAGAGAGTTAGCCAGATTTTTTTGCTAAATCACAGTGCATAAACAGATGTGTGCTAGTTTCCACATTCTTGTTACAAACAGGGCAAAATTGGTCCTTAAGATCCATATGTTTGAAAATTTTATTTCTTACTTTTAAAGTTTGCTTAACTATTTTCCACAAAAAAATGTTTATTCTGTATGGTGTTTTGATCCTCCACATTTTTCCCCAAAACCCCGGGTCAACTTGACTAGAACCGGGAAGCGGGTTATTGATTTGGACTAATTTTTTGTAGGTAGAGGCTTTAGAAAAGGTACCATTGGTGGTAAGATTCCAACCCATTTCATCCTGTCCTCCCTTGAGGATAGGAATGGACGATATCTCATCAATTTGGATTCTAGTGAACAGATTCCTAATGATGGAGAGATTCCAATCATTGGTATCATGGTCGATGATTTCGCTCACCCAGATGAGACCAGAGTTTCTTTGGTTTTCAGTAACTTCCTCGATTTTCATGCTTTTAAACCAGTTGAAATCCCATATCTTGACTTGGGAGCCATCTCCTATTGACCAGAAGTGGTGGTACCGGATTATACTTATTCCTTTGAGAATGCCTCTCCAGATCCTGGTGTCCCTGGATTAATTTTTGAGAATCCACTCTCCAGAAATCGAGAGAATACTTTATTAAAGATGCTGATAGAAACATCAAGCTTTCACATTCCTCTTTACAGAGTCAGAGAAAACCCATTTCATCTTAAAACAGTATATAAAATAATGCCAAAACTTTCTTGTTTCAAGATAATGCAAGAACAAATAATTTTGAGTTTCTTATTCAGACAAATACATAATTCATGAGCTAGACTGAACCCTGCACACAGTATCAAAAATACGGGATCTATTATAATATAAAGTCCAAACCAAGAAAAAAATATTCAAAGGCACTTTTAGATTCCAGACTTGTTTATGTGGAAAAGCAACTAAACCATCGACATCTAGAGCAGCATAACAGTTTGTAACCTTTTGTTTAGCATAAAAATTGTACAATAGAATAACTGGGTACCCATACATTTGTTATGCATAATATGTTACTTTTTTATTTATGTTCTTTACCAGTTATTGGTGATGTCTCACAGACATGCATATATAGAGTTGTGAAGAAGATTACCGTCGGTGTTGGAGATATACTTACGAAGATATACCAAGGTTTAGAATCTTTAGATCTTGTCTGCATACAGAGAGAAGTATCACTATCACGCTCTATAGCAGTCAATTATCAGCAGTGTAAGACCAAAAAAAAAAAGAAAAATGAATGAGGCTTTTTAAATGTTCATAAACCATAAATTTGATAGTGGTGAATTTTGATATTCAGTGGTTGTTTCATGTTGAATTTTGAGGTTCTGTGGATTAAGCTTTATGGCAGATTAAATGCAAATTCACTGTAATTACCCAATAAAATTAGAAAATTTTGACAGAATAAATTTTCAACTAGTAAAGTCATAAACCTGTTTAATCAGTTTGGCAAAATTTTAGCGGTTAGACTTACATGGGTGGCCTCTAAAGTGGGAGGTGGAGGTTTGATTTCTAAAGTGGTATCTATCAAACACACGGACCAGGTGGGTTTAAAATCTAATTTTTACATAGGCTAAAATCTCGTAGGAAAAAAAATATTCTTAAAACATAAAATTTAGGTAGTGGATCTAAGGGTTTGACTTTGATTTTAGCCCTGGTTAGCCCTCTCGTCCGTCAATGCCGCTAATGACCATTATGATAGAGCCGGAGTTGCATGATTAACAATGCACATGGTGCATGATTAATAAGTCATTAGTTGTCTGGCAAATGGCATACAGAATAATGACTGAGATTAATATGGCTGGAGATTCATGCGACTCCCATGAATTAAGGAATAGTGAATGTTGACATTCCGAATGGTGCCACTATATATATAAGCATGTAGCAGGAGCAGCTATGTATTCAACCATTCATAATCATCATAAATTAAACAGAAGAAATTTAGTGTAGCTAACAACAAGAGATGGAGAGGAAAAATTTGTTGTTTGTGTTGGTTATTATGCTTTTTGTGGTTCTCTTATCTGTTTCTGTCGATTGTCAGGAATGTCCCAAATTAGGTGAAGAATGCGGTTTTTCTTTATTTACCAATACTTGCTGTGAAGGGATGTGGTGCCAAGGTCTCTTTTCGAGGCAATGTACTGATGAACCACAAATCTATTTTTTTGGGTGAGGAGGCTAATCACCAAAGATATATGCCATTCATTTCTAAAATCATCACAAGGAGTGTATTTGTTTTATGGATTATTGTTTTGTGTTGCTAATAAGATCACGGAGATGTTGTTGCATATAGGTTGATTATCTGGTATCTGGCCGGCGTAGTCAAGAGCAATCAATAGTACTTGATCGATATTCAACATCACTTTCTATAGGGATCAAATGTGTGTTGTTTTGCTTTGCTTTATAAGGTGGTTTTATGATTGTATCTCTCGATCTTTCAATTTCTATGATAGAGATCTCCTATATAGGTTGGGATTTTTACTCACTATAGGTTGTGATTTCAATTCCGGCTTCTAAATTATGTGAAACCGGAACTGATAACAAGCCTTGGTTACGGTTCTATCCGAATAACTTTTGTTACAAAAAGTGCTAAAAAAATTTGGATGCAAATTCAATATCAACAGTGAGTGGCCAAAATATGTATGGGATGCAGATTGCTTCGTATAGTACATAGCAGACACATAACATTGTCCTATAAGCATAACAATACAACTAGGCATTGTTCCTTTTCCTGCGATTCTTCTAGGCATGTCTGACAATAGAAAATCCTAAAAAAGAAGAGAATTGAGGAGAAGGTTTGAGCTTATATACAATGTGTTAATTTCAAAAAAAAATATCAAATGAGTGATTTATAGGAACCAATTTTAAGCAAGGGTGTGCACTTGCTATCCCTACCCATTAAATTTCCAAGCCTAAATTTTCGAACAATCTGGGTTTCTAAGCCTAATCTTGTTTTTCTCTAGTAAAATTGTATTTCCTCTTAATCTAGTTTTTGGCTCCGCCGCTGATCGGTGTCCTTTGATAGTTTTTTCGTAGACCACACCAACACAACTAGTTAAACTAGGAAAGTCACTTGATGGTGCCAGAGTTGCATGATTGATAAAGTCATTAGTTGTTTGCCGAATGACATACAAAATTATTGAGTTTAATTTCTGGCTATGCATGTGACTCCCATGCTTTAAGGACGAGATGAAAGTTGACTTCCTAAGCATAAGCATGTAGCAAGCTGATATGCCTAGGGTAAATCAATGCAGTGTGTTGGTAAAGAGAAGACAGATGAGGCTGCAGTTAACAAGGTCATGCAGTGGTTAAAAACCAAACAAATCAAGTGATTAAGACGAGATAATTAAACTACCAAATGAAGGAATTAGAGAGTGTATGCAATCTTATATATCGTAGCTACAGGTAGAGGCAGAGGCAGGTTTTGAGAAAATGGTGGACAAATCACTAATGGACACATATTTTAGAGGTACAAATAGGTTAATAGTTCAAATTAGACTTAGGAACTAGCTGGGCTGGATGGACAACCACATATCCATCCTTCAATGTGGCTTCGTCCCTTCTATAAGGGTGTTACCAATTAATTTGGGAATGTACCAAACTACCAATCCAATGATTGGGATTGTATTGTGTTATATAGACTTTGGTACGCGCTCAAACATTTTTGGTAACCCCCTATCGGCAATTTTCCTATGGTGCTCATGGTTTTAGAGTCCAAATGTCTTGATCTTAATGTTGGGCGTAATAACCAAAATGAAGAAAATTCAAATAAATAAAAGTTACTGATACTTAGCTCTTTTGTATTGGAAGCGATTGATTTGCCGAAACAGATAAGCTCCCCAGATCTCCGTAACAACAACATGCCAAAACTTTGAAAAACAGAGTGAGTCACGTGTTCAACACGCTGTCCTTAAGACGTTAGCGCCTGACTACACCCAAAAGTGATGATATATCCTCCACAGGACGGACGCCTCCAGGATAAAACACCCTACTACACCTACTAATAGCATATGCAGTAGATGCTCAACTTGAGCTTAGCAACTCCGAAAAAACCCTTAAGGAAAATCTCGAAAACTTGAGAAAGATAATAAAAAAAAATATTATATTTTTGGTATCTCCAAAAATATGGAGAAACCCTTTTTCTAGGATTGTCTCCATAAGTTGAGAAAAGTTTGTTTATATAATAACCTAGTACAACTTAAGAAGAGGGATCTCCCCGATGTGGGACTAATAAGTTTATATATTATATTAAAACAATTTAAGATTGAAAACTCCCTGATGTGGGACTAATAGTTTTTCTATTCACAAAAGAAAACAAGAATTTATTTATTTTCTTAAAACCTTAAAATTATATTTTATATATATTGTTTTCCAACACTCAACACTTAAAGGCCTAGATAAATAAACCTTTTACGTTGAACGGTGATGGAATCTTAGTTTCTTATTGATCGAAATAGATTTTTTATGATGCAACAATTTTAATGAGGACACTTAGTAAAATTTGATTGATGCAAAAAAAATTGGGGTAAATGAAACCCACTCTCCTATTGGATGTTTTGTTTAAAAATTATACACTTCTTTGACACCCCATACTTAATTGTGTCGGGTTAGTGTCACCCAGTGTAGTCAATTTCGACCGAGATGGCTTCGGCACTCACCTGAGACGAGACACACTATAACGCCGATACAGTATTTGGCCGGTAATCTCGGCGAGATGGACCAAGACGAGTTATCATAGATGAATGAGATTAGGATGGGGGCGGATTAAAAAAAAAACTCTCTTTAAAACCCTAATAGCCTTCGTCATCATCTTGCTCAGATTTGGTCCTTTTGAACCAGATCTGAGCAAGGATTATTGTTTTAGTAGATTTTCTGATTGAATAAGATGTTGTTTATTTTTTATTTTAGGTGTCTTTTGGCACATTTCTTCACCATTTTGGTGATTTTATTTTCGATTTTTGGACGATTTTTTCTTCGCTTGAAGAGCGATTGTTTCTTCTCTTTAATGGTGATTCGTTCAATCTTTGTTGATTGTTTCGTGACTTGTTTTTCGAGATTCGAGAACATCGACGATTCAACACGGCATCGCTTTGAGTTCATCTTCAACAAATAGGATTTAGGGTAAGCGCTCATATCTTTTTAGAGCATCTCTTATTAAAGAAGACAAATCTTCAAAATGGTCGGAATCGATTCCGGATTATACCATCTTTTCTTTCTACTTCTCATATATATACAAAAATTGGGTACCTTTGCGGTATTTTGCTCTTTCTCTTCTGGACTTACATATAATTGGTATCTTTATTTGTATTTGGGTTTTTATTTTTTTGTATTTTGATGTTCTTTTTCGTGTAAACAATCATGTAATCACCTTTTTGGAAGAATTAAATGTGGTCTGATTGTTCATCAAAAAAAAATGAAAAGAAAAAAAAATAATAATCATTACTCTATGGTTTCCAATTATTGCTCATGTTTTATGGGTTTGATCTCAACTTCATGTCTCAATGTTCCAATTTATATGTTTGTATTTAATTATTGTTTCATGTTCAATAATCGATGATATGATAGCAATCCTCTTAGGTTTGAGCTTTGCAATTCTGATTTTGTGTGTGGGTTATATCTGTTTCATAGAAATATCGGATTTTTGGTGATATTTTGAGTTTGTTTGGTGTTATTTTAAAAAAAATGAGTACTAGTTTAATATCTTAATATGTATAATATGTGAAAAACGTTTAATATAATAATAATAAGTATAAACTTTGGAACCGATGTATCAACGATAATCTTTCCGATACAAAATCGTATCAGTATCTAACTACATTGGCGTCATCTACAGTGGGTGGTCAACACCATCATTTCTATAAAGATAGGAAAGGTCTACTGTAACTACGAGGACGATCAAAACTAATAAGGTCCCAAAAAATTCATAATTAGAGTTTGGGTCCCAGGATTTGAGTTGATCGTCTTGACCGTTAGAATAGTAGGTTAAATACGAAAATGACCAATTAAAATCTTGGATTCGACTTATTTACAAACTCTACCATTTGCTTTTTTGTTAGAACTTGGAACCAATGTAGTCAATATCAGATTTTGGTCTGTATCGATCGAGAACGATACACTGGTACACCGTTGTATCGGGGATATTTCGGTTCCACAAACGAGCAAACAGAAAGTTAAAACCGCTTGATGTACCGATAAACATACAAGAGGAGGCGATAAACATACAAGAGGAGGAGACTACTTACAATCATAATAGCTGCATTACTCATAAATACTAGTAGAAAGCCAGAAATAGTTTATGCTAATGTGTTCTATGTTGTGTCATAATATGCTAATAGAATATAGCACTAGTTGTAAAATTGGGAGCACTCTAGCCGAGTAGTAATACTGCTGCATCAACGAAAGAAAACAATTAGTTAATCTGCCTCCTGGTGGAACTAGGCATCCACTAAAAAAAGGATTTGATTAGATTTTTATCTCGGTTTAAATCTAAAAGTTGGAGTTTAAATTTTATAAAATATAAAATAGGCTTAGAAAAAAGCCTAAGGCTTTTGATGGGGTTGAATCTGTATAAACTAGGCTCTAGTTACGCCCTTTAGCTTCAGTTCAATGTTACATACCTCCAGAGCACATAGGCATACTTTTGGTTCTTTCAACTTCTTCATCAGTGTCACTCAAGTGTTTAAGTATTGTATGTACGTATTTTGGCCATTAAAAGATGAAACATGGAAATTTTGGAGAGAATTCATAGAAATTGGAACCTACTATATTCTATTTTTAAAAGTTCAATTATCATTGAAAAAAGCCCCATGGGCTTATGGTTCTATAGAGAAGTTTTTCATATAAGGACAAAATAGGGTTATCAGTTAGTAAATTTAAAAAAACTCTGTCCATGTTATTTTTATAATAGCTAAACAACCCTCGTTTGATTAGTGTTAATCATTCAATTAAATTATCTAACCTAGTATTAGTTATTAGATTAGATTAATGATTTTGTTTTATAGTTAGAGATAAAAAAAAATTAGAGTTAGTGTACTGGTTTTTGGAGGAAAAAAGGGATTTTCTTGAAAACCCTAGATTTTGATTCACCTAATCAAAATGAGTGATTCCAGTGAGAAATTTGAGGTGGGTGAATCCTTATGTGATAGAGAAACCAAATTTTACATACCTCGTGATGGAGACCGTGATTCACGCAACCAAAATTATTTTTTTTTAGCTTTTCAGACCTATTTACGTTTGAGTTTTTCCCTTCATAACCAGCCGTAAGACTAATTCACGGTTAGTGGATGATGAACTTCTATCCGTAACTAGGTAAAAAATTGGGGTTTTCCAAATTTTAACCAGTCATGGTTGGGTTTGGTATATCGAACCCACGATAACTCAGTTACAATTGGGTTTCGATATATCAAACCTTACCCGTAAAAAGCTCCTACGTTTTTTTTTTTAACGGTTACGTTTTTGGAAAACATAAACGTAAAATCTTTTGAAGTTATGTTTTGGCTTTGAAGAACTCTCAACCATAACATCTTCACAACTTGATTTTACGGTTGAGTTTTGTTCAAAAACTCAAACGTAAATTACGCTTTTACTAGAAATTTAATCAAATAATTTTCATACACAGAAAAGAGAAATAAAACGTGATTTTATTAGAATAATACCTAATATAAACCATGGGTTTTTTTTATTTTAGTTTAAAATTGTCCATCGATTTTTTCTTGGCTTTCTTGATTAGATTGTTGATGATATTTAATTTGTTGATTAGATTATTGATGTTTAAGAAAAGATGATAAATAAATTTTGATTAAAATAAGGTTTTGGTTTAGTCATTAGGTTCCAATTAAAAATTTTATTATTGCTTAGGACACCCTGACCAACTATTTGGACACCTTTAATCTTGAAAAAATCTCTTTATGGAAACTATAAACACAAAGACTGAAGCTTCCATTAAAATGCAGCCCATAGTCTTCCAAAAATGCGAGTTGGGATAAATTTTAATGTGTGGTGCAGGCCGTTCAGCTCATAGTCTACCAGAAATGTTAGTCGGGACTAATTCTAATGTGCAGACTCGGGGCAGTTTTTTCAAGGAGTAAAAAGCTGTAACGAAACCTTTAAATTACTGGTACAGAGTAATAGAACTGTTTTGAATCCGGTTAGATATACTCAAATACCTCAGAGTAGATATTACTCTGGAAACATACAATTAATACTCCTGGGGCAACAATTAGAAGACTGGTAGGTAACAGTCAAAAACATTTGAATCCAACATTAGCTTAATTGAAAAGATGGTACCTAATTTCACTTCAAAAGTGAGGAATTTAAGCATCAAGTAGCAACAAAAATCTAAAAAACCACAAAATTGTACTCTGAGAATCTCCATACCAAGATGGGAACTTTCAACTAAGCTCCTAGAATCCAAAACAAGATAATATAGCAACTCAAATTTAACGGTAACGACGGAGAGAGACGGTGTTGTTTCTCTTCCAGGTTGCCCTTCGTGAAGGTCTTGCCTTGGTGTTCAAATGTCCTCTACCTCTCAGACCCCTGTATTTCTTTCCAGCTGAAGTGAGACCACGAAGTTCCCTATGCTTGTGAACAGGGTTGCAAATCCAGTTGATTCTGGGGTCATTACGGATAGCATTGTGTGCAGCATCCACAAGAATGATCTCGAAGTATTTGTAGGTAGAGTCCTACATTGTAGAAACAATAGAACTAAGTTAAAACTCCTGAAGAACATAACTGAGCTGCATACTGGTCATTTGTAGCATGAACAGAAATGAAGCAGGAAAAAATTGTAAAGACAAATTATTACAAGTAGAACAAACCTCATTGATCCAGTAAGAGTTGAGAACTTTGAGACCACCCAATTTACGTCCAGCACGTTCCTCAGCAACTGACCTCTTGTTCCTCTGGAATTTGAGTTGGGTAATACCTTGGTTCTTTGGCTTACCATACACAATACCCTTTGGAACTGGCCTCTTGCGACCACCACGTCTGACACGTACACGGTATATGACGTAGCCCTGCAAAGAGAGAAATCCAACAATCAATACAATGGATGATGGGATATGCATGCTGCACTGAGTAGCAAGTAAAAACCGATTCTCATTGTTCAGGAATGCTTATAAACACAAATAACAAAGCAACAATATCTGCATCGGGAGAGGCCCCCAATAAAGAAAAAATAAGTAACTTGCACTAACGACACAAACTTAGAATAGGGTGCATCAATAAAAAAAAAAGCATGCTTGAGATGAGACAATTCGCTTTCACATTAAACACAGATACATTGATTTTAAGATTTTAGTTCAATTGCACCTTTTTGTAAAACAGAAAGCTTGTTTGATAGTAGAGACAATTTCTTTATACTTTCTAAATCCATATTACACACCATGCTTGATTGATCAAAAGAAAAACTGAAAACTATGTTAAGCAAATGACACACATTGGGGAAGAATGACCACCTATTTAATACCTATATCATTGCCTAAAGCATTTTAGACAATTCTGAGGTCTACGGCCATCGTTAGACTAACAGAAACCTAACACCATTCAAACATTGTAGAAAAACAGAGAATGGGGATATTTATCCATTTATGACTTCATGAAAATCATAACATAACCCACACAGTGTATTAACAAATAAACAGATTCAAGACACTGTCAGCTCTAACTTAAGACCAAGATGAAAATTAGGATCTTCAGTTTGATTGAACACTTCACTCAACTAACTATTTGCATCATTTCATACAATTATACTGAACAATTTACATCAAATGCACTAAAAAAAGCAAAACAAAGCAAGATTTGAGACTTTTGATTACCTGCTTGGCCTTGTAACCCAAACGTCTAGCCTTATCAGGACGAGTAGGACGGGTAACACGGCAAATTGAAGGATGTTGGCGATACTCCCAGCACCTCACCCTCTGCAAAAATCTCATCACATCGGATTGTTTCTTCCTCCATAACTCAGACACGTACTTGTAAGCACCTTTCCAAAACAAAAAATACCAAACCAATAAAAACATTATTCCCAAAAACCCATAGTCAAAGAAAAACTAACACATTTGGGTAAGGGGTTATCTTAATCTCAAAAAAAAAGAGTAGTTTTAGCAAACTATAAGCAAATCTAAGCTAAATCCAGAATCCATTGGTCTGATTCAAGAACCCTAATAACATTTTATCAACTAATCTGAGAAAATTAAAAGGAACAAATCAATCCTAAGCTCAAAAACACTGATAAGAGGTAGCTTAAATCTCTAAAAACTTACTTTTCTCAGATTACAGACAAATCTAATCAAACCCCACAGTTTTTTATCACGAAACAAGAATCTAAGAACCATTTCTACATACTAATTTAAGGAAAACAAAAAATTAGTACAGAGTACAAAAACCTTAGCATTTGATTCAGGAATCAAGAAGTAATGAGTAGTTTTAGAGATTTAGCGAAGATGATTGAACTCAGAGAGAGGAAACTTACCCATGGCTTAGATGTTCTTCTTCTTCTTGTCGCCCCCTCTCTCACTCTCTAGGGTTTGGAGTTACAGAGTCCGGCTTTTATGTGGAGAAACCCTAATTATCAATTATAAACCTAAGGAAGAGGTAGAAAGGAATGATCTTAGCCGCCGACTTATTAAACCTTTGATCTGGCCGTTAAAAGGTTATTTTTGATATAGGCGCTGTGTTGTTTTATTGGAGCACTCGTTATTAAAATAAAGCTGCCCAAGGTGCTTCTAGCTTTTATGATTTGGAGTGGATTCCGACTTGATCGGGCACTCAACCGGTAACGGTGTGACGGTCCAGTAAACACCCTTGGCGGCGACGGTGGTGGTGGGTAGACAAACAATATGAAATTATGTACACTTCCATGGGATTAGAAACGGAAGCCTCTGAAGTCTCTTTGAAACATTGGCCAAGAATAGAATGAAGGTCTGGGAGTTAAAGGCACCCCCCAATGTAAGATGTGACATCCCATAGATCAGTGTGCAAAAATGTGCACAAGAAAAGCATGTGACAGTGAATCAGGCCAAACAGCCAAACCTTTCAGAAGACGATCTTTTCATTTCAATATACAACAGCAGCAACAAGAACAAACAGTTTGTTCTTTCGAATAAATAGAAAAATAGGATGTAAGAGAATATAACTAATAAATTTATCCGAATCAACCGACTTCATCGAGAATGAATATTTTTTTAGGCCAATAAATTGATAATAAAATTGCAAATTAATTTATGGGTCTCATGATATATCTCACTATAGAGGATGATATAAAAGATATTTATTTGTTTATAAACTCCCCCGGTGGATGGGTAACACCCGAAATAACTATGTATGATATTATGCAATTTGTGCAACCAGATGTACATACAATATGTATGGGATTAGCCGCTTCAATATGGTCTTTCGTCCTGGTCGGAGGAAAAATTACCAAACGTCTAGTATTCCCTCAAGCTTGGCGCCAATGAGTTTTTTATTTGAGAGAAAAAAAAAAGACTATGCCTTCACCAGACAAAATATGAATAATAAAGTAATAATAGCATGGCACTTCGAATTCGATATGAGCAAACCATTTTATAACATGAGATTCCATATCGAGAGAGTAGTATGAGACAAAAAAGAATTTTTGATTTGATTTTTTCTATCAGGGTCGATTTTAGCGTCACAAATTATTTTGTTTTCACATCATACATCAGAGGGCTCTTTCCAATACTTATGTTACGAAAGAGTATTAAAATGAAAACATATACATAAGATTATCCTTTCCCTATTTATCGGATCAAAAAGAAACTTTGGAATTGCTGAATTACAGACGAGATAAATATATAAAGCAACGGAACCATCATAGTATTTTTGAATAGGATTATTCCACGAGGTAGACCTTTCTTTCAAATGAATTCTCTATTCCTAATTAGGGTGGTACGAAAAATACCGATAAGGGTCGCAAGATATAAAAATATCCCGCGGATCCATTTATGATACATGAATGGGAAAAATATCTGGATCAAACCCCTTAGCTTCGGTCAATTTACTTCGGTGAAAAGGGGGCAAAATTCTTCGAATCCTTGCCTTGCTATTTGAGTTAGCTTCAAGTCTGACGGAATAATATTCTCGACTAGCAACTCGTTTATTTTCAAACCGACCCACTTACTATCTATTATTTGATTGACTGACCCTTTACAGGGAAGGAATCTTCTTTAATAGGAGACCCGAGCAAAGTATGGGCATTTTTTGCCCATACTTACGAAACTAAAAAAGTCACAACCATACAGGGCAATGTCGATTCCTCGGAAAATGGTCGATGTAATTTCGAGGGAAGATCACACCATATCTTATCCACATCAGCCTTGCCAATAGATAGATTGACATGGTGGAAATCTCGCACCACCACATGAAGGGCAGGCACTTGATTCAAGCCCTCCGTTCTGGACTTGGAATGATTAGAGTAGGACCGAGAGAAAGCCCTTACAACCTCCTGCCCAGTGACTGAGGTGGAGGAGTTGCCTATTAGTTGTTGGCTTTGAATTTTTCATCCGGCTTGCTCAACTTCAGGGACCTCAAATCCATAAATAGGAGTCATCAAACGAACGGGGACTATGCAACAACTATCAAAGCGAAACGTTAGCAGAACGGGTATTGAAAATGAACAACAACATTCTCTGTCGTCCGTTCATCCCGTCGATATTGAGTCATCAATCGAACGGACGTTGTTTTACTAATGAACATGCAAAAGAATGATGGGGAACTACATAATCATGCTTATCGATGTTTTTGGACAACTTTTTTAGGGGGACTAGCCTTTATTATCTGCATTTTCATTCTTGCCTCGCCTAGTTTCAATTCTTTATAATTGATTATACTCGAAAGACTATATTTAAATATTGTGCTTTCTGGCACCCTTCAGCATCTCTTTGATAGCTACCACTCAATGTTTTACACCAATGTATCGTACTCTCGCGACTAGGTCATCATAAAAAGTAGGGCTTTCATTGATTAGTAAACCTCCGATTTCATCTTGTGCAATCCATCGATGCTTTGAGGCACAGTCCTGATTAGGGATTTATTACCCTGCTTGCGAAGGTCTATGAAGGAAGGCCAAAAGCGAAGGCAGCTCTCTGGGTCTCTACCGACGCTAATGTGCAAAAACATGGGGAACAAACAAGATTAGATACCCTGGTAGTACATACCGTAAACGATGAGTGTTTTCCCTTGGTGCTAATCAGGGGCCCAGCTAACGTGTGAAAACACTCCGCCTGGGGAGTACGGTCGCAAGAACGAAACTCAAAGGAATTGACGGGGGCCTTATTCACCGCCTCTAATCTTGTTATCCCAAGACCCCCTTCACTATACAGACAACAAAGTTTCTCATATGCCACAACTAAAGCTTTGCTTTTTTTAGAATCACCCGCCCATATAAAATTCGGGGATCGAAGCTTTCTAACCTCGTATATCTAGCAAGAATGCAAATACTGATTCTACCTCTCGGACTAACAAACACGATCTAATCCCTGCCAGATAGAGATGGGGAGGGGCCTATCTGTTGGTAAGCGCAAAGACCCAGAGCTGGTAAGAAAATTCAACTCGTAGTTGGGTTGTTCCTTCGTTAGGTATGATATGTGATGTTGTACCTGATCGTTCAAATCAGACATCTATTTTAGTCCAACGAGCAGATAAGAGGCTATGCACTCCATACGTGATTAATAATAGATTTCCAGCCATAGGCGGAGAATTTTTAATCTTTGACTTTTCGGAAGAGTTCCTTGTACCTGTGCTCCGCCCTTTGTTGGAGACACATAGCTTCCACTCTTCTCTCCTGGCAAAAGGTATTCACTTCCGAAGCTTGGAACTTTGGTTGGTTTGTTCCTTACTTCTATAAACTATGTTGGGCTAGTATATGCCCTCCAATCTCAGTGGTTAATGATGCACATAAGTATGATGATATTGAGTTATGCAGCTCTTTTATGTGGATCATTATTAACAGTGTCTCTTCTAGGAATTGTAATCTTTCTATTTAGGTCACCGTCTCCGCTGGGTGTTTATGGAATTATTGTCGAGCAAGTTGGCTCCTCAACTGTTGTTGAACCTAAGAACATCCGTCAAAAGTCGCATCTCTTCGTTTTTGTTTTCCTGTATTTTCGTACCACTTGATTCACGCCGAAACATGCCCATCTGTTAATCAAGAACCCACTTTGTGCCTATATCTGCCCTAATTAATGGTGACTTGACTTTGCTTGGTGGGACAGACCTAATTACTCTAGCTTGATACTTGCTTGTTCGAAAAGGTGTACATATGAGAAGGAAGGGGCTTATAAGGCCTTAGTGAGATAGTTGAGCTTAAAGTAGCATATCTCAAGCAGTGCCTTTCGGCAACTTGAACGAGAGGGACTGGATGTTTCCGAGTGGCAGAATAGGGAGCATGTCCTTTGCAAATCCTGTACTGTATATTTTCTAACTCGAGTTGACCATCTCAAAATACCGCTAAAATTCATGCTCTAAGGGCCGGTCTTTAGTTAATCAAACCCTCTTCAATTGGAATTCTGGAGTGGGGGACACATCCTTTTAGTTATGCAAGTTGGATTACCTTTTTATGAAAGGTCCTTTCTTAAATACCAGAGACTGACGCTCTTTCTTGTGACTGGCAGGAGAACCTGGCAATTCCAATTAAGTTCCAGCTCTTAAAATTGCTAAATTTGAGGCCAGTCGCTCTTTTAACTTCGTCTTCTACCGCAATTTCACTTTAAGGATTAGGCCCTCGGTTTCGGGTATGCAATCATGAGCGTTTCATTGAATTTTAGCACTTTATCTTGATCCACTTACATCTAGGAATAGCTAAAAAAAAAGACTTCGGAAAAGGACGAGAGAAGTTTTTAGCCACTGGCAAAGGAAGTAGCTAGAAAAAGAAAAGAAGCATCTCTAACTTTCTGATCAAACCTAGCAGGGAGCCTACGTAATCATGGGATAGCTATCAGAGCGCTGGACCTAGACTACTTGCTAATTATGTGTCTACTGACCGACCAGATCTACTTGATGAACCAGATTCTGTCCACTTTTCTTTATCAGAAGCTCATCCACCAGCTAGACTAAGATAACCAAGTTGTGTCAAAGAACCAGATACCTAATGACTAAATACAACATCTCTAACCGTTTCGAATTAAGCAAGGTCTGAAATAGATCCACCAAAAGGCGCATTTTATTATCCAGTAGCATCAGCTGAATGACCAAGTGAGATTGAGGAACCAGCTAAACCAATTCTTCATGGAAGGATGAATCAAGATAATTTTGAATCAGAGCTTTGGATTTTTGTTCATCCCTCGTCGTAATAATATCTCGGGGTTTGCAGCGATAACTTGGTATATCTACTATATGGCCATTAACTAAAATATGTCTATGGTTAACTAATTGCCGAGCTCCAGGAATGGTCGAAGCCATACCCAATCGAAAAAGTATGTTATCCAAACGCATTTCAAGTAATTGTAGTAAAACCTGACCAGTTGACCCTTTGGCTTTTCCGGTGATACGAACATAGTTAAGTAATTGTCACTGTACTACAACTACATAAGGAAAAGCCTTGAATCATTCTCATTCACAATTGAGTGCCACTGTACTACAACTGCTTCTAAGTATTTACCTATACAACAATGTCACATCGCCGTGGAGGGAATGTTACTCTGTCTGCCAGATGCTCTTCAAGGATTTGATTGATCACAGAGTTGAAAAACATACTCAGCATGCCATCTTGTTTTTAAGACTCAGAAACATTAGTCTAAGTTGATGACACTATTTACAAGAGAGATAGAATCAATATCTGGGGTTACTACAGCACGCTTGGTGATATCTCCGACTACATTACAGCACTTTCCTTTTGTATCAATGGCTGCAACACTCTCAGCACAGACACCGGAGCCAGGAAAGACCTACATTGGAGAGTCAGTCATAAGGGATTACTGGTGTGTTTAATATCTTTGTACATCTGACAACCAACTTGATAAAGTCTTATCAAATTTAGTAAATCAAATGAAAACCTACAATAAATAGTAAAGACGAATTTCCAGATCAAGAACTTGTTGGGAAATCAACTACTGATGTATTAGATAACCCTGATGAGGAAGCATTTACTGAAAGTAAACAGAATTTAGAATACACTCACGTGGAAAAGGTTGTCACCAAGCTTCAATTTGACAGCACCACTCTTGTATACAAGCATTTTCCCCATGAATCCCGGTCGCAAGTCCTCCAAACTACAGGTATTCGATCTGCTGTTACCAGCAATCACTTTTCCCATGGCACTAGCTGAGCGCTTAAAGGCAGGGAAAGAAGGAGGTAGTTGAAGAAATATCATGTTTGTTTCGCCACTTTCCTCCTATCAAACACAATCCATCAGAAATTAGCAATGCCGAATAACAAAAGCTCTGAATCATTCAACAATCATACGAGCAAATGATGTTTTAAAAAGCTAACTGCTTAACCATAAAATTTGAAACTATTATCTGCAAGAACGGTAGGAATATGGTTAAGCTCTTGAGTGTCAAAAAACAAAAAATAGGAGTCTTAAATAGGGACTGCCTTAGTATTAAGAACAGTTTTCAAAATCTGCTTTCTCAATCTGGAAGAAGAGCACCTTCTAATGGGACTTGAATCATTTCAGATTCGCTGTCCCAGAAACTGAGTTCTCACTTCTCATAGATCGACCCATTTTGAACAGGATCTTGAAGTATCAGGAGAAATGGTTTTCCACGACTCAACCTTGCATTTAAAATTATGAAAAGGGAAAGAAAATAACCATCAGGCCCAGCTCTGCAGCGGCATTTATTTCTGTTTCGTCATATTCCTTGTTATCCCCTGCCTCCCCAAATTCTTCCTCATCCAGAATTTCTGAAAGCAACCTAGTTGTTACTTATTGAGATGGTAATGACCCTAAGCCACAATTTGATAATAATAAAATTTCATGATGGAAGTTATTATTGACAGAATAAATCAAAAAGGCTTACCTGGGTCACCAGAGTATGGCCTCCTAAGAGGAAGGGTAACTGGATAGTTACTATAGTGGTTCTGCATTATAAACAGAAAAATGGATTGGCGAAAATTTTCATAACAGGACAATACAATTCAACGAAATCAGTAAGAAAACAGTGTAAGATCTAGTACATACCCAGGGTTCCTTGTATTGTTTCATTTTCTTCATTTCACGGGAAGAACCCAAAGTGGAATCAAGTAAGGGAACACCTGAAATTCGCAATGCCATTTAGCCATTTTCTTCATAATTCGGATATTAGTTAAGTTACGCATTGTTTACCTTTAAATGGGACAATATCTAGAGATTTCATTTCACTGCTTCTACTACTACTACTACTACTACTCCTCACACCAAACGACCTGATGGTAGTTGATGTAGGTTTCTTAGTTAAGTCAACCTCCATATCTTCAGCTGCGTGTTAAAGTAATTGAAAACAGGTTAGAAAATCAACACTACGCATTCAAATCTCAGAACAAACAACGTGGTTCAACAACAAAACAACTTACATTTCTTCTCAGTCTTAGGCTTTCTTCCCAACACCAAACTCCTCTGCGAAAGAAAGAATAATGTTCAAATCAAGAAATCTACTTATTCACGAAAGCAATTTAAGAACTATACACAGTTTCGGAAATGGATTAGAAAATAAAAATAAAAAATGAAAATGTGAGTACATTGACAAGTCTCATCATCTCCTCCCTTTCGGCAGCTTCAGCTTCAGGAGAGACATTACTGCAAATAAAAGAAACAGTTACCGAGGCCATTTCAAGTAAGATAACAAAACTAACAGTATTACTATACTCAATAAACATAAACTTATTTGTACATTTTAGGGACGGCTGGTTTCGGTGTGTTCCGAGCAGGAACTTTCGGTTGAAACCTCACCTACAATATCACAAAGAATAAACATTTTGGCACCCACTTTCGTCTAAGTAGCTGACATAGAAAACATCAATCAAGAAACACAAAGAATTCCAACAAAAACGAAACGTTACCTTCCTAGCAACACGTTTTAGAGCATCAGGGTTATCTTCCCCCACTCCTCCATTCTTCTTATTGTTTTCTTCACTCATTCTGCTAGCCAGCTAATCCTGCAATAAGCAAATGTGTCATCCTTAGAAGATAGATGGCCAGTTTCACACTAATTCAATCGACTGATAGTAACTTGGACATCATTTTCATCAACTTATACAACAAATTCATTCGCGAATTACAACCACTGCACTTACAAAAATCCCCTGCATCTTAGTTTAATCCATGAACGACAATGTTTAAATTTTTCTCCAAATTGAGTAAAGCAACAGAAAAAAAACCATATCTTTCTTCTGTTTCTTTCTCCATTCTCAAAATTAGGGTAATATATGAACAGTGCCAGTTAGTTCTTGATGGACATAGTTATTCAAAAACCTAAATTTAGTAATTCCAGTGAACAATTACAAACTAGATAATAGTTCAATTGTTCTTCAAATCATTCTCAGGTTTCAAAGAATCTTTACAGAGAAACCTTAAAATCATGAAAATGAGCTCAAATTTTACAAGATTTTTGAACAATGTTTCTAGGGTTTATCAATTAAATATTGTACTAACAAAGAATTCAAGAAATAAAATTTAAGCAAATTTGATTTTAGTACTTACCCCCAAAATTTGTTTTCCTAGGGCTTGTTCTTGGCGCCGTCAGCAATGTTCCCTAACACTGAAGGGTTTCTGATTGTACTTATCTCGAAAAGCACCACGTTGCGACTCATGGTCTGGTGGTTTGTGTCTTCATAAAGGAGTTTCACGTTCCAAGTTCGAGTCTCGACAAGCGTGTTTTTTATTTACAATTTTTGTTCAAAAAAATATTTATCGATAAAAATTTGGTGTCGAAGAATTTTAAATTAAAATCATTGATAAAAATTTATTTTTTCTTTAAATTTATTTTATTATCTAAATTCTTTTTTGAACAGAGATGTTTTTACCTGTGAGTTTTGTATTTTGGAGTCTATTTTAACTTAAATGTTATCTTTTCATGTGTTTTTATTTTTTAAACTGGGAAATAAATTATCAATCAGTTTCTAATAATATTGTTTATAACAACTTCATTTGGAACTTATTAGTTCCTTTGGCGATCTTATCATCAAGGCACCATATTTGTTTATGTTAAGAAATCAAGATACACCAACACAATTAAGGTTGCATTAATCTGTATTAAACAATGATAAATCACAAATTTCTACAACTACACAATAATTAAATGTCACAATTATAAAATTTAACTATCTTTACTCATCATTATTTTACTAATTAATAACCATCTTAACCTATTTAAAAAGTTGAACATAAAAATCACATTCTCCGACAATTTTAGGTGTACTTTCTGATCAATCCTAAATCTTTATGTTTAATGAGGCATAATAACTTCCTGATCAATCCTAAATCTTTATGTTTAATCAGGCATAATTTTTACACCTGATAGTTTCCTCCAATATCTCACATCTATCGATGAACTTATTTGATTTCATCTTGGATTTTTCTTCTCATAAACGATCATAAGGTTTATATAATCATACAATGGGAATATATACATCATAATAAATACTATCTTTGATACACTTAACAAGTCTGAACTTGAGTTATCATCAAAGTAATATGTCAAAAATACAATATTTATGATAAACCATCCTTCGAAAAATCAGGTTAAGAGTTGGAGTCTCTTAAAAGTATAACAACAATTAACAATTTGATTCAAATTGTCCGTTAATCCCTAAACATCCATTATTTGGGATGATCACACACTTATTCCCCCCTCCCCCCGAATTTTGAATTATTAGTAGATGCATTCATTTTCCTAGCTTGTTCTCAGCCAGGATAAAAGAAAAAGGTGTGATAGGTTTAGCGAGCCGACATAAAACTCAGCCATATCACTATAAGATGAAACCCAAAAGATATAATTGTAACATCCTTATTTTTCGTATGACGCTTACTCAAAGACGCATCATGGCATGAGATGAAGCTTCATACTAAGTTTATAAAGCTTACTCAGGGATGCATTAGGGTGTGGATGCAGCCTTGACACAATTGGACTTCATGCTAACTAGATGACGGATTAGCCTAACAATTGGATAACAAGTTAGTGGATGTGCTAACCAGAAAGCGGATTTGCCTAGTTATACTAACCAGTTTGCGTATTTTCCTATCAGCGCTAACTAGATGTCGGATTTTCCTAGCAGCTGGCTAACCGGTTAGCGGATGTGCTAACCAGAAAGCGGATTTACCTAGCTATGCTAACAAGTTGGTGAAATTTCATGACAGCTGGCTAACCTGTTGGAACTTTTATCTAAAGTGCATTCGATGAATGTCTTTTACCCTCCCTTTACAAATATATGGAAATGCGATTAAGACATATATAAGGGGAGCTTGGGTTGAAGGTGCATGAGCGGCAATTAACATATATGCGATGTGGCCTATACGTTGGTGCATATTTGATGCATAATCATAAATGTTACTTGTAGCTTAGCCGATGGAGAATGAATTATGCGAAAACATCATCCATCCATGTTGCGTACTCGAGAATGCATTAGCATGCTAAGTAGCGATAGTTATGCATAAGTTGATGCATATTTTAGGCAAGTCCCTTGGAATATGCTGACTAGGCTTTGCTAGGCCTTTGGCCTTGCAACGAAGTTGGAATCGACGTTCGCTTTGCCTAAATAGGCTTAAGATGCTTGTCCCCATTCTGATGAACTATAGTCATGCTTGATCCCTTAAAGGTATTGCTTGGATACGTAGGAATCCGTAATGTAATATATTGAGGTGCAACACCTTGTCGCTCATATCATCTAATTTAGAGTTGATTGCGACAATAAGGTAATTCATATCATCTGGCTCGGCAATGCCAAGTCAAGAGATGATTGTTGCCACACTCGATGAGGTAGTTGTAATTTCATTCGATGGATTATTTATAATTCCTATTCAACCTTTACGACATGGAATGACATGTGCCTGAATGTTACACCCTTGGCAAGAGCAAGATCAGTGCATGCTCTAGTGCATGGTCGGAGCAGATTTAAGGAGTTAGAAATTAGGCTTGAATTGGCCTATATGTGCTAATCCAAGGCATGACCTGGGCCTGGAAAAATGTTCTTAAGAAAGTGATGATGCCAAAGGCATCACCATTGGCTTTTATGGCCTTACCTCTTGTTCTGGAAGTTAGAGAAAATGGTGAGTTGGAGCAGTATGGAAATTCGAGTACCATGCTTGGGAAGGCAAATCTACCTGTATTTGCTTAGCGAGAAGTGTACTTCAAGGCGCGCGTCGGGGAGTTTTGGCTTGCTCATCCCACAGTGCTGGAAGGCGGAATTTTCCGGGGCGTGACAAATGGTATCAGAGAAAGTTTCGAGAAAACACTAGGGACTGTGAGTTTTGGACTCATCCATGAGCATTTTGTAATATGACTACAAATTTTTCATTCAATGGAAATAGGAAAACTTGGAAGAGTATGCCAACTGTTGTGCGGAAATAGAGTGGATAAATCAGGCCAAGTGCCTATACAAAAAGAAATTGTAACTTGCTAGTTACTCCGCTAAGATTTAAATGAGATTGACCTATATATGTGAGTTTGCCAGAAAACTCGTTTGGAAAGGTGGTTGGTATCCCACTACCCTTGGCATCGGGAATGATCACCCCACACCCGGCAAGGACAGAGTGCGTTGTCAGGTTGGCTAGCTCACACTTACGAGTGGAAGATCTTCATGGACAGATGACTTGCATCCGACTGCACTGACATTAGAGTTTGGTCCTCACAGTACTACGCAAGGAGTTACTTATCAATTTACAATGACCATTTTCAACCTTTGTGAACTTTGGAGACTCGTAAGTGTATGGTATGGGACGTCCACTTAAGATCCTATGTTGAATAAATCATTTTGCAATTTTGAGCATGTGGTATGAGACACATGTTTAATTATTCAAATTGATTTTCTTGGTAATGTTGTGAAACTTTTTTGATCCTCGAGCATGCATTATGGGACATATGTTCGGAAGGTCTTAATAAGCGTTTACGACAATTGCACCTATTAGGATTCCTGAATTTGTTGAATGTGATGCATTTTCAGAAGGTCCTAATTTGTGTTCATAACAAATATTAGACCCTTGTAGGATTTCTCTGCATCATGGAATGGGACATATATGCAGAAAATCCAGATCGATGAAGCTTGTCCACAGTAGTTTTTGAGTTATATTTTGGGGACGAAATTCTTTGAAGGTGGTAATAATATAACACTCGTATATTTCGCTTGACGCTTATTCAAAGACGCGTAATGACATGGGATGAAGTTTCATCTTAAGCTTATAAAGCTTACTCAGGGATACATTAGGGTATCGATGCATTAGCCTTGATACAATTGGCCTTCATGTTAACTAGATGGCGGATTAGCCTAACAGATGGCGGATTAGCCTAACAGATGGCTAAACAGTTAACGGATGTGCTAACCAGAAAGCAATTTTTTCTAACTATGCTAACTAGTTGGCGTATTTACTTATCAGCTCTAATTAGATAGCCAAGGTGTGATGTTTCCCGTCCTAACCCATTAGAGCCTATGGGTGCCCATAACCGTCTTGGGGTGGTCCTGTCCGACCCATTAAAATAATATGGTAGATAGGGATAATGAGTTAAATTTTCTTGCCCAGTTCAAGTGCCTATTAATATTGCACACTTACTTGGCCTAAATTCTAATTTTCTATTTTAATTCTATAACATATACACAGTACACGATACAATCGACTTAGTGTTCCAACTTTCATTCTATACAAGTTAAATTTTGCTAAACATTATAGAGAAATCATATTGTACACATTGTACTTAGATGATTTAATTTTTAAAGTATTTTAGGATATTTGTTTATAAATTATAGTTCTATAATTTTTTTGTTCTTTAAAAAAAATATACTACATCCATTTAAAAAAAAGTGATACTTCAACTATTTCGTTTTCACCTAAAAATATGCTAAATCTAAAAATTTAAAGTATCACTTTCTTGAGACAAAGTGAGTATTTGTTTATACAAATCCCGTCCAAGCCCATATTACAAAACAAGTTTGGGCATTGCCATGGATATTTTAATTTTCAACATATATACTTCATCCCACGACCCATTTGATTTAATGGGCAAGAGATTTCGCTGATCGGTCCACTCAAATAATAGGTCGGGCGGCTCAAATCGGTCCGATTTACACCCCTAGATGATACAGACTAAATAAAAATTTAAGCGGGGTTTACAAAACCAATAAGATACTCGTACTAAATTTTACAGTTATCAAATGTGAACAATTTGAAATATTAAAGCATAACTAAAACCATTATAGCATATTTGATATAAGAATCCACTAATAAGTGAAATTATGAGATTCTCTTGGAATCTCTATTGACTAATAATAGATTGAAATATTATTTAGAAGTCTTTTAAATTTTTATGTGACTACCTCCATGTTAGATTTCAAAGTCATTGATTTGTTATTTTTTTAGGTTTTAGGAGACTTTTTTTTAGAAAAATAGGTATAGAAAAAGTCCTACACAGATGATATTTTGGAACACTTGAAATTTGGGGTTGTTTATGAGTAAATGTGATTTTGGAATATTTTTTTTAGGATTGCATTGGAGCTACGGATGGTACACACATTCCATTTGAATTAAAGGGCCAAGATGTGAGGGTTTATCGTAATTGTAAGGGAGTCTGCTCTTAAAATAATTCAGTCGCATACAATTTTGATTTAGAAGTTATATATGTGTTGAGTGAGTGGAAAAGATATATTATGACACGAAGATTCTAAATAATACTTTAACGAAGAAGAACAGACTGAGCATTCTACAAGGTAATTATATGTAATTTACTATTACTAATCTTTTAGAATTTTTAATATCATGCATATAATGATTAAGTACATATATTGTCATCTCCAAAAATAATTAGATTCCGAACACTAACCCATTAGAAATGTAGAATACTTTAAACTAAGATTTAACAACAATAACTAATTAAAGTATCTAATGTTAAATATCAAACTTTTTTAAAATAAAAACTGAAAATAATATTAAAACATATATAAAATTATACTCTAAGGTATGCAAAATACAATTTTTCTCAACCAAACAAATTGAAGATAAATACTAATCTAATATTAAACGTTTCGTAGTTTCTTACGAAGCAGACGATACACCTTACTAATTTTAGCATTAACAAGGTACTCAAAAGCTATTCCATTCTCAGACATATTCATGAGGCTAAAGCATGAAAGAATATGAACTAATTGGGTTAAGCCCAATAACCTCTTGATCTGCAGTCAAATATTCCACCGAGTTGAGAACCAATATTGTTACAATATACACAACTACATATCAACTCGATTTTCTCTGTTTTAATTCTAATGCAGAAGTAAAAGAATATAAATTTCCACGTTACAGTTTCCTCTAACATCTCAATTGGCATTCTTTCTTATTAACAAATTAAAATCTCTTTTCTTTACTAGAAATCATAAGTTATATAAAAAAACACCAAGCAAATACATACATGTTCTTATATATACTCATCTGGAGCAGGTTAGACACGAAATTAGTATTTCCATGAACTCTAATTTGATGATATTATAGTCACCTAAATTGCATGTCGGAATAAACATACAGAAGCAACCTGTTTATCGAGCTAACTCGCTATCAAATTGTCGATTATTGGACACATTCCTAACCATTTTGACTTGAGATCGATCCATTATTTACTATAGCATTAAAACAATTGGATTTCAGACCATCAATTAAGAAGGCAGAGCAGCTGAACTTCTAATAGTAGTATCCCGGATGCAATCTATTTAGTTTACAAAACCATTGTAACCTCTATATCTGCCACGACGGTTTTGGTTTTGAGAGCTTTCACCATGATTTAATTGATTGATTGGTAAGTAATTCATATGCATCTTCATAGTGCCAACTAAATCTTGCACATCCTTTAAGAGACGGTCCTGAGTAGTTTGCAAAGACAACATCTCTTTCTCTAATCTTCCAACACGATCTTCTACAGTATCACCCTTAACTTCACCAACGGCGATCGCCAAATTGTTGTGTTTTCCATCATCATGATCGGTAGTGAAGAGCCTATTGTTTGTTGTCTTTCCCTTAAAACCCATGACAGAACGAGTGAATAAGATTATGAATTATTTGGAATAACTACACTTAATAACTAAAGATAATTAGCTACCTTTGATCCAGTGAGAGCAATATGTTCGTTCGTGGGAGAGACAGTTGTTGAATCATTTCTAGATAGATTACTGGATGTCGTCGGAGAAGGATCATTGTTGGATGTCTGAAAGAGTGCAGGACATGCGACATGGCCCCACCTTGGTAATTCACTTGGCAGAGGCGACCCCGATTGAAGTAGCTGCTGATTTATCCACTGCTGCTTCCTAGTGCATTGTCCTTTAATGAAGTTAGTTTCGTCATCCCCAGATATTCTACGTGCAAATACTGGAGTACCTGTGGATGCTGATTCTCTCCTATCCTTTTCACGGTGCATTAACCTCTCTGAAATTTTAACCGATTTTGTTAGTTTACTGTGACATGAATTGCATACACGATGAAGCTTGTTGTTATTTGGTGCCAGTGCCGCATTCATGACCTTCTTATTGCTGCATACACGGAAGAAAACAAACCTGCAATTATAACAGTTATGTTTCTTCCTAGTGAATCCGAAAACCATTCTACACCAGCTACAACTAGATTGATGAGTAGAGAAAATAGATTGATGTACACTGATTGCAGATGTAAAATTAGGCCCGCAAATTACACTCTCAACTTGTCTCTCTCTCAAGGCTTCCACTGGAGTTGGAGAGCTTCTATCTTCCGTATCTCCCAAGCCTAATCGTCCGTTTGCACCTATAAAACTGTTGAACCACTATAATCTTTATGTTTCTTCATTGTAATTCAAATTGATTTCCATCTATAAAATTCTATTGTATGATAAATTACGTTTAGTTATCTTACTTCCCTGGTAAAATACAACTTTAATTGTGATTCCAATGTTGTTTTATTTTTGGTAATCACAGATATCAATTCCATTTCATAGTTGTCTTTGATGCAAACTTGTCCACCCTAGCAGCGATGAAAAATTTCTTAATTCAGAGATACAAAATAAAAATAAAAAAATAAAAAAATTGATTTACAGGTTGTAAGTTCTATTAATATTAATGGCATGTAGTGCTTTTATGTCGTCTACCTTTCCCATGGTACAAACTTTGCCTGCATTCATCAATCCAACAGTGAGCATCCTACCACAGGATACTTGAATAAAATCATAATGCACAAGCCTTTCTACACATGTTGTACCCCATACTACACCCATCTATTGGAATAAAAATAAATTGATCATATTTAACCTAGTGTTTGTATCAGAGCTTCCCAATTATGATATCAATTACAATAGTGCCACAAATTAAGGGTGTTGTTTTTTCCTCCAGATCGCCCTTGCCCCTAGGTAACGGCATAGAAAAAATCTCAAACATTATCAACAAATATATTTCGTTATTTTCTTCTTGTCCACAAATTATACGCATATAAGTCCAACAATTCCTTCACCCCTTTTGTCCTATTAAACTTAGAATTCTTCACGTCCTTCATGGCCACATATACCATAGATCATGGACCATATGATCTTAACAGTTTGTCTGGTGTACCCAAAAGTCATTAATCACAAAGACTTGAGATGATATCCTTGATGAAGTCTTCTTACGTTCAGCGTATACAATACTCCTTTGTTAATTAGGTACCAATATTATATAACTCAACTGAGTTAGAACCTGGTTTGTATACCTTTTTCAATTTTTAAATCTTCAAATCTATACATGCATGTTATAGAGATGAAATTATTACAACAGCTTCAGAACAATTTCAGCTTCACTACTATGCTATCAGTAATATTATGCAGCCTTACTCTCATGGTTTTTTATGTGTCCATGGATGTTAACTGCCTTGCTGTGATCAATGGCGATATCAACTCAGGTGACCGACTGTCGTTACTCGCTTTTAAGAATGAAATAACTCAAGATCCACTCGGAGTATTGAGTTCATGGAACGACAATAATAATTCTCTTCATTTCTGCAAGTGGAAAGGTGTTACGTGTAGTAGCCGCCATCCTAGTCGAGTCACCGTGGTAGATCTTGCTTCTCAAGGATTGGTAGGTTCAATTTCTCCTCACATTGGAAACCTTAGTTTTCTTAAGGAACTCATCCTCAAGAACAACAGTTTGAACGGAGAAATCCCACAGCAAATCGATCGTCTTTTTCGATTGAAAAAGTTGGATCTTTCAAGTAATTCCTTGGAAGGAGAAATTCCTCACAACATTTCTCGTTGTTCCGAATTCATAAACTTATATAATAATAAGCTTGTGGGAAGAATTCCAAATGGATTAGGCTACTTACCAAATCTCAAAATCATGTGGCTTGATAGGAATAATCTTTCAGGAGAGATCCCAACTTCATTAGGTAATCTTTCATCATCTCTTACTCATCTTGATCTTTCTGTTAACAATTTGGAGGGAGGAATCCCAAACACTCTAAGTCGATTAACAAACTTAAAATATCTGAATCTAAACATGAATAGGTTGTCAGGTGTTGTCCCTTCTTCCCTCTATAATATTTCATCATCACTTGATTTCTTTTCACTGCCGGGTAATCAACTCCATGGTATTATTCCTTCTGATATTGGTTTCACACTTCCAAATCTCACCTTTTTTTCGGTTTCAAGTAATAATTTCACCGGAACCATTCCTAGTTCATTTTCCAATATGTCTAGGCTTGAACTGTTAGATTTGGGATATAATAATTTAGTGGGATCAGTACCTTATAACCTTGGTAACTTAAAAAATCTTAAATGGTTAAATTTAGCACAAAATAAACTTGGAAGTGGAGAAGCTAATGATCTGAACTTCATCAATTCTCTGGTCAATTGTACCAATTTGAGGTTTTTACATGTACGCAGAAATAATTTTGGGGGTGTTTTACCCAACTCTATAGCCAATCTAACAACAAAGATTTATTTCCTAAATTTCGGTGAGAATCAGATATATGGAAATATTCCTCTGGGTATTCAAAATCTTCAAGGTTTAACAACACTCGGTTTGGATTCAAACCAATTTGACAGGAAGTATTCCTCCAGGCAGTGGGCTCCTTCAAAATTTGGGAATATTAACTTTGCATAGAAACAAACTCTCTGGTTCAATCCCATCTTCATTTGGTAACTTAACCCAATTGATTAAACTCTATTTATATGAAAATAATTTAACAGGTTTACTTCCATCGAGTCTTGAAAATTGTAAATCTTTACTGCTATTGAACCTAGATAACAACAGACTAAGTGGTAGTATACCCAAACAAGTTTTCCAACTTCTCTCTTTATCGATTGCTCTAACCTTAACTAATAACTCATTTACTGGTGCACGTCCTATGGAAGTTGGTCAGTTGAAAAACCTTGAACTGTTGGACCTTTCCGGAAACAAATTATCTGGTGAAATTCCAAGTACCATAGGCGAGTGTTTAAGCTTAAGATATCTTTATTTGGATGCCAACTTCTTCCAAGGAAACATTCCTCTAGCTATTACTTCCTTAAAAGGTCTTGAAATCTTAAATCTTTCCCGTAATAATTTTTCTGGCATAATTCCGAAAGGCCTTGAGAATCTAACGACGCTCGTCGAATTGGATTTATCATATAATAATTTGGAAGGAGTCGTACCCAAAGATGGAGTGTTTGAGAATGCCAGTGAATTTTCGGTTGAAGGGAATAGCAAGCTTTGTGGTGGCATACCTGTTTTGAAGCTGCAGAATTGCTCCATGCCACTAAACCCACATACGAAGCGAAGACAGAGGAAATCAATTTCACTCAAAGTTATTATTATCATCATAGTCGTGGTGGTTTTATTTTTAACTTTGATTGTGTTTTTTGTCACTCTTTACTGGAGAAAAAAGGCAAAAACAAAGCTGCCATCGACTGCTTTAGACGTGGGTATACGGCTCAAGGGAGTTTCTTACAATGAGCTTCTTAAAGCTACCAACGGATTTAATGATTCTACCAACTTGCTTGGTGTCGGAAGTTTTGGTTCAGTGTACAAGGGAATTCTTCAACAAGATGAATCAAAACCGGTTGCAGTGAAGGTTCTACATCTTCAGCAAAGAGGCGCAACCAAGAGTTTCATGGCTGAATGTGATGCCCTACGGAAAATTAGACACAGAAATTTACTCAAGATTGTAACCTGTTGCTCGAGTACTGATTTTCGAGGCAATCCTTTCAAAGCTCTGGTTTTTGAGTTCATGGTTAATGGGAGTCTAGAGAATTGGATGCACCCAACTACAAGTGATACAAACAGCGGCGATCAACTACAAGAGAAGAATTTGAACCTGGAAAGAAGATTGAGCATTGCAGTCGATGTTGCTTCTGCATTAAATTATCTTCACCATGATTCTCAATCACCCATTGTGCATTGTGATGTGAAGCCAAGTAATGTCCTTCTTGATGATGATTTAACTGCTCATGTGGGTGATTTTGGCTTGGCTAAATTCCTTTTTCATCGCTCCAGTAATTCTAGACAGCTGAATGAACAAGACGCAAGCTCAATTGCAATAAAAGGCTCCATCGGTTATATTTCTCCTGGTAAGAAATTCAAATGTATTTTTAAGAGTATTACTGTTATTGTTCTTGAGGTCTAATCTATGTTTTGGTTTATGCAGAATATGGAATGGGTGGGGAAGTTTCTAAACAAGGTGATGTGTACAGCTATGGAATTCTTTTGCTAGAGATGTTTACAGGAAAGAGACCCACTGATGACATGTTTAAAGATGGTCTAAACATTCATAACTTTTGCAAGATGCATGAGTTGCCAGAGCGTGTTGAGCAGATTATTGATTCACGTTTGTTGTTGGAATTAAGAGAAGATCCTAATGATGCAGAAATTATCAATTACAATATGTTGAGGAGCGAAAGAAGAAACATAGCTAGAGATGCAGGAAGACAAATCCTGGCTTCCATAATTCAGATCGGAGTTAAATGTTCGTCAGAGTTACCTTCAGATAGAACCAGCATGAATGAGGTTGCTGTGGATGTTCAGGCGGTTAAGAATCAGTTTCTTGGCGTTAGATTGTAATGGGAAAGCAAACCTCCCTTTCACAGTCCATGTAGTCGTATCTATTAGCAATTAATCTGTATCTTACTCCGTTTTTCGTATCCTGGTGAATTCTTCATCCTTAATAAATTGCTGTGCTCTCTTTTTTCGTATCTTAAAAGATACCGATGCAATCTATCCCACATGCAGTTGTCTTTCTCGGGTTCAAAGAATCAATCGTTGTCCCAGCGTCTATTTCCACTGATAACAATTGTCTCCATGTGTTCTGTATCACCGCTTTTCCTTCTGCTTTTTTCAGATGATAGCATTTCCATATTGTTTGGACGTATGGAACACTCCATCACGGAATTAGTGGTTGTGGGGTGCTCCGGCCACCCCCAAAATCTGAAAACTTATCCAAAGTTGAAGTGTATTTTCAGACATATAGAATAAGTGGTGTCAGCAAACTAAAAAATCTGTGATGACTTTTAATAGATTCACACAGAGACTTGCATCAGAGGCCTCTGGTGACTTCTAACCAGTGTTAATGATCGCAAAGACTTTAAAGGCTTTCCTTAATCTTTGGAGGTGTAGAAACGCAACTAAGTTAATCACTCATTTCTCAGTGTTGAAACGCTTGAGTCTTTCAAACAATTCCTTGGAAGGAGAAATTCCTCACAACATTTCCCGTTGATCCAAACTCATATACCTTGGAATTTCCGCAACAATCTTGTGGGAAGAATTCCAAATGTATTAGGCTACTTACAAAATCTTGAAATGATGTTGCTTGCTGGAAATAATCTAACAGGAGAGATTCCAACTTCATTGAGTAACCTTTCATCATCTCTTACTCGCCTTGATCTTTCTGATAACAGTTTGGAGGAAAGAATGTTGGAAATAGAAATGGCTTATTACTAAAAATTAAAATTTTATTACTTAAAATAATTTTTGTTATTATAATTAACTTGATGGGTGCTAGGATCACTAGTCCAAATTTGGGTGGAATTATAGCCATCCATTTTCACTTCTTAGTGAATGAGAAACTTTTGGTTGTCCCACATTGGGCAAACCAAGGAGGAAGTTCATGCATATTGCCACAAACGTTTTATATAAGGAAAAGAACTAGTGGATTGGATATGGACTTGGAAATGGACAAGTGGGCAAATGCATACATGTGCGGGGCCGCGGGCTTGCGGTGCTTGCGTGTGCTTTTGCGTGTGTTTTTGGCGTGAGCCTTGGCGCGAGCCTTTGTATGACCATTGGTGCGAGCCTTGGTGTACCCATCGAAGATTCAACGGGTTTATTTTAAAAATAATTATTTTACCGTTTTTGAATTAAATGAAAAATAAAATCATAAATATTTTTTAATTAAAAATCTTAACGTTTTGTTTTAATGGGGATTTAATATTTCAAATTAAATTTTTTCACCGTTTTTAAAACTCAAAAGATTACTTCTCCTATAAAAGAACAACAATGCTAAGGTTTTCGTTTACCCCAGTCGCAGCCACTGTCCTGACGACTTTTCACCATCTTCCTGCTTTGTTTTGCGCACTAGATTTACTTTCTTTTATTCATCTTCTGTTAAGTTCACAACGGGCCAACGAGCTTTGCTAGCTGGGTTGGTATCAGGTGATTTTATCCTGAATTCAAATTTGTCACTTAAAAGGTATAGCACCATCTTCCTGAAGGTGTAGCTGGAAAATATTGAGTTAAGGGCAGTCTGTTGAACAGGCGACTTCACCTCTCTGTGTTTGAGTGTGTGTGTTGTTTAATTCTAACCCTCCCTTAATCAACTTCAAGTTCTCTGTTGTTTGTGTTTCTCTGTTACAGGAAGATAATTATCCAACAATCTTAACTCAATATCTGTGCAATCAACAAATCTTCTGTAACAATGGCAATGACTGATGTTGAGAGACCTCAGAAGTTTTCTGGTAAGGATTTTAAGAGATGGCAGTCGAAGATGCTCTTTTTCCTGAGTTTCCACATGCTTGATGAAGTAGTATTGAAACCGTATGACAAAGCTCTGGATACTCCTGAATCATCCAAGGAAAAAGATACTTGGACGAGAAATAATTATTTAGCAAAAAATCGTATTTTAAATTTCCTTGAAGACTCTCTGTATGATTTTTATAATGCTAAGGATGATTTTCTGCTCACAATTTATGGTCTGCACTGCAAGAAAAATATGAAGCAGAAACTGCAGGAAGTAAAAAGTTTCTGGTTGCACGTTTTTTACAATACAAGATGCTGAATGAAAAATCTGTGGTTGACCAGTTTCTGGAGTTGCAGAAAATTAATAATGAAATCATTGCTGAAGGTATGACTATTTCTGAGACCTTTCAAGTTTCTGCTGTGATCGAAAAATTACCAAGTTCATGGGCCGAATACAAGAGAAGACTAAGGCATGAAATCGGTGAGATTACTATGATAGAACTTGGAAAGAAAATACAATTTGAAGACTTACTTAGAGTAAAGTAATGTGTTGGTGAAGACTTAACAGAAGAACCATAATGAGTAATATTCATACCTATTCCATTAGCAGCATGTATCTGATCCTGACCTACATAACTTGTTGAGGTTTGTAACTCTGACTTGTTTGGTGTGATATTGATATAGCTCCACTGTCCACATACCATGGTTTTTCTTCTCTTTCTGTTGTAGAAACTAGCATTACAGACTGTTGATTTCTTGGATAACTTGTAGTGTTGTATCTGTTGGAACATTCAAGAGCACCATGGCCTTGTCTGTTGCAGATTTGACATACTATAAGAGATTGGTTGGAATATCTGAAATCACTAGATGGTCTTGAATGAGATGTGTATTGTCTATATCCTGAACCTCTTCATGTGTTGTTATAATACCTTCTTGATGTAGTTCCTGATCTGTTGGTGTTGGAGAATTGAAATGGAGAATGTGGTCTGAATCTTGTATTTTGTTCTCTGTAGATTGGTTTTGATGAATTGAAATGAGTATAGAAGGTTTGATTGGTGGTACTCTGTAATAGTTTTGTGTTTCTTTGAGTGATGATTAACTCCTCACTTAGAAGGTTATTGTGTAATTCTATGGCTGATATTGGTGGATTCCTATGCCTCATTGATGTGGCAAAAGGAATGAATTCAGGATTTAAAGATGACAGTGTTATCACCACTAATTCCCTGTCAGAAATGATTTCCCCAGTAGCAGCTAGTTGATCTGTTAACAGTTTGATTTCATCATGAGAGTGGAGACTGTTTTATTACCTTGTTTGATTGCTAACATCTTTGTCCTGAGTTGAATTGAGTGAGATGAAGAAGATCTAGCAAATCTTTCCTCAATGGACCTCCACAGTTTCTGAGATGTTGTTGCTGCCGTAAAATATGGTATGATTGAGTCAGAGATGGTGCTGTTAATCCACATTATGATGGTAGAATCATCATTTATCCAATCAACATAAAGTGGATTCTCAACTCCATTTGCCTGATTCCTTGAACTTGGAAACCGATCTGGACAAGGTAGTGAACCATCTAGATATGACATGATCTTGAATTTTCTAATAACAGGAAGTAAAAGATTCTTCCATGTTAAGTAGTTTTCTTCCTTTAGTTTTAGAGTAACAAGACTCATCAACTGATTTAGTGGAAGTCTTTTGCTATTTTGTATGATTCGTGAGTTTTCTGTAACAATGGAGAATCCGACTTCATATTCAATAGCAAAATTTCCACTAATTTCAGATTTCTTGGTTACTGATTCTTTTGATATGAAAGAAGAAATGAGACTAAGGAAGAAAGAGAAATGAAAGATGATACCGTAGCTCTATCAGAGAGATTTATAGTAAACTTTGGAGAAAGAAAGAATCGTTTCTTCTTCTTGAATTTTTCGTTGCAGAAATTAAAGACAGTACACTGCTCGAGAAGTAACTTTGACCTAGGTTAATATTGAAGAACAATTACTTACCTAGAAGTAATTTCTTGAATACACCATTAACCGATGTAATTGTCGAGCATGCTTTCTGATTTCTTCTCTTTTCATTAAAGATTGTCCAGATCGAGAATGACTTTGTTGTTAACCTAGAAGATTTCTTTAATTCTCAGTTGTTCAATGATTCTTTGCTGTTTTCCCAGAAAATTTGACCAGGAACAGAAGGAAAAATGCGAATTAAGTTGATGTTGATTTCGCCGAGAAACATTAATCAATTTCCAAGACTTCTGCATTTGATCAGTTGATTCATTCAAGAGACAATTTCTGGTTTCAATGAATGAGTTATTACAGAAGATGAATCAGATTTGGAATGGTATTTGTGATTCCGGAATTTTTTTTGAAGATTTCCCAGATTCATTTAGCTCTGATACCATAGTAAATTAACATTAATTCTCTAGAAATCCAATTTGTTCATTAACCACAATTTGTGTTACATTTATACTCATCTGATAACAGATGAAGAATTGCTAACATAAGCTAACATACATGACTAATATACACTTGACAGCTACGGTAGTGACAAGATTACAGAGGAATGCCAGCTATGATGTTGAGTATACAATGTAAATGAGGTGTAACTATAAGGATGCACTATTAGTTTTTTCATCCCCAGATAATTTATGCGCAAGAGCATTTGTCGAAGTTGGTTCGCTCCTATCATTTTCACGGTGTATTAACATCTCCGAATTTACCAACTTCGTTAGTTTATTGTAACATGAATTGAATACACGGTGAAGCTTGTTTTTATTGGGTGCCAGTGACGCCTTCATGACCTTCTTATTGCTACATACACGGAAGGAAACAAACCCGCATTTATAACAGTTGTGTTTCTTCCCGGTGAATCCGAAAACCATTCTACACCCACTGGCCACTGCAAGTAGATTGATGAGTTGAGAAAATAGATTGGTGTACACAAATTGCCGACGTAAAACTAGACCCACAAATTACACTCTCCAATTGTCTCTCTCTTAAGGCTTTCACCGGAATTTGGATTCGAGGGATGAAATGAGATATCAACAACTGTGGCCATATGCCACGGTCCACATGCAACAGATTTAACCCATAGTCCTTTTAGAGATTCAACTTCTTTGGGTTGTGAAGCACTTAGAAGATTTCCATGCCCCAGCACCCCAAATGTTTCTTCGCCATAAGTAAATAACTGGAGCTTACAATGGCCGTGTGCCATTCCCCGTATGTAACGCTTGACACACATATACTACTCAAAGGACCAGAGATTTTCCGAGGCCACCACTTATTTCTTTTACCCATATTATATAAAGGTTCACCACCAACACAATTTACACCCCAGGTATAAAGTTCACCGGAATGCTTCAGAGCACACGTATGATATTCACCACAAGCAACAGACTCTACATGAACCTCATTTGAAGTTTCAACAATCTTCGGATAAAACACATCCATGTTAACTTTATGTCCCAATATTCCTCCTTTCTCATGCCCCCAGCAGAACACTTCTCCCTGTCTAGTAACCAAGGCAGCATGTTTTCCTCCGAAGGAAATGTTCTTTATGTCTAAATTTTCTGTTGATTCTAGCAATTTGGGTAACAAAGAATCATGTCTTGAACCATTACCGTTACCGATTTTATCAAATACACCACCTAACTATCCTCCTTCTATTCCTTCTCCCCATATCAATACGTCCCTGGGAACGTCATTACATTCTGTCGATGGAAATGGCTGTGACTGAGAGGTGATTTCACTAGGAGAACTTGTTTGGTATTCTGCTGTAAGAGGAATTGCTCCTCAAAATAATCATTCTTGATAAACTATCCAGCCCTCAAAATAATCATTCTTGATAAACTACCCAGCCCACCAGGTAATCGAGTTGGACATAGCCCAAATGACTCGGTGCAACTTTCCTGTTTGATGATATTTAGAAAATGAAATTTGAATATCCCTCTTATCACATTTTTGCTATTATCCTTGTTTAATTATTTAGTCTTAGTTTTCATCTTGATACAGTTTCAATTATTAAGGTCTTTGTGGAAGTCGGCAATAATGGAAGATATTATCACCAGAGTGAAGATTTTAGTTTTTTCTTGGATCAAGGTCCATCATCGTGAGTTTTTCTGCAACTTTAATAGTTGGTTTCATAGTTGGAGTTCGGTATTTATTTAGGATCTTCTGTGACCTCCTGTTTTGTTTTGTTTTGTTTGGTGAGTATCTTTAAACTCGATTTCATATATAACTGTATATTATTTGTATTTTTTTCAAATATACAGCTTATAAAAAAAAGAAAATATTATCCTATTCAAAGATGTTGTGTAACTTTTTACTGAAATTCATGAGGAGCCAATTTCCTACATTGTTCTTTTATTTGTCAAATTTGTGAACACTTTTTTATATCCCACGATAATGATCGATTTCTTATATAAGTGGAAATTGAAGATTTCGACCACATAGGTTTAATTTTGTTCCCTTTTTAACTACTGTCTGTTCTAACCTCACCACCCTTTACTGATAGTCCTAACACCACAAGCACATAGGAAATTTGTCTCGTGGAAATTAGAAGTTTCGACCAAATCTCCTATTTCTTTAGAACAATTTCAGTGGTATTTGTATTTTTAAAACATTTTAAAATACCTACACATTTTTTTTTTCAAGTGCGAATATGCTATTTTTCTATGGCATTGGGGAAATACTATTTTGTCGCATCTGGTTTGGATGTGATACTGTGAATGTTATTTTAGCAATTTCTAACACTTCTTTAGTTCCTTGGAGGTTATTGACACATCGAGAAAACTGTATGCAATTCCTCAAGACAATTGAGTTCAGATTTTCACACATTTACAGAGAAAGAGATGCGTATGCTGATGTCTTAGCTAAATATGGAGCTACGCCGTTGAACCTTGTTGGTGGAACTCTCGGTCGGCGATGATTTATAATGTTATGAGTATTAATAAAAATATTCTTCCCATCTTTTATTTTCGTTAACGTTACGTTGCTTTTTGTATTTTTATTTTTATTTTCTCTTTTTTAGGAGGTTAGGTTTTTCCCTCTCCTTTTCTGCGTCCTATTTCCTTTGTGTAACAAATTTGCTCTATGAAGCTTTGCTAAAAACAAGAAAAGAAGTAAATAGGCTCACTGGACTAAACTCTGGTTAATTAAAAACGTAAAAGTAAACTTAGACATTATTCGTTGTTGAATTAACAAACCTTATATTAAATAATCATAAATAAAAGATAATATATTATGATGAAAGATTGAACCCGGATCTAGACCCGAGTAATACCTAGTCAAACAAATAATATGACTTAAGCATATTAATCAATTATGCTCCTTTTAACAAAGCCATCAGAGCAAAGATTGTGATGGGAGAAATTTTTCCTCAAAATCCTAGAAACTGTTAAAAAATTTGAAGCTCGAAAAACAACTACTGAATATGTGCTCCAGACAGATTACTAAGTATATACTACCTTCGTTTTAGGAAAAGAGTTATTATCACTTTTTTAAATTGACCTATTTTTAGACTAAAATGAAAAAATGATAGTAACATTTTTTCCAGAAACAGAGGGAATATGTACGAGTGGAAATTTTTCTTTTTTTTTTCCTTCACGAGGTGTGGAAGTAAATAGGGAAATGATACTTCTTCCGTCCCACCAACGGATGACCTAGTTTAAGATTATATAATTATTAAGATAATAAAGAAAAATGAATATTTTTAAATATTTTTTCTAATTATACTCTTATAAATAATAATTTTTAAAATTTAGAAATGATATATCTTTCAAATTATATCACGGATATTTCATATACTTTGTATTGTTGAAAAATATTTTTAAAACATTTATGTAACGAATATAAACATGACTATTAAATTATACATATTTTTTATATTAATAATAATTAATTAAAATAATAATTTAAAAAATATATCTTTATTTTAATGATATAGGTTTTTATTTATGTGACAAAATTTTATAATAAATAGATCATCTATTAATGGAACGAAGAGAGTATTTGATTTTTTTTCTTGATTTTATTCGTTAGGAAAATAACATTTGATCTTTTTCTTAATTTTTCTCTTACCATTATAATTGGCATTTCTCTGCATATCACCCATGTAGGGTAAGATCCCACTCCCATGAGGTATAAATTATTCAAGTACGAGAAAGAGATGGACAACCTTAAAACATAAAAGCATGATAAATCTTGATTCTACAATAAAGAAGATCTTCGCTGGTTTTAACCGTAAATTTAATTATCACTAAAACCTAATTGTAATTTGATTGTCATTTTGTCTCCTCACATTTGCTTTAACTCACTATAGCTAGACACTACATCACTAACCTTGTGAATAACAGCCTCCACAACTTTGATCTGTGGTGTGGATCCCAATTAAGATTTGAAAAAAATCAAGGTTTTTCATCCAATTAGACATGTGATTGAGCAGTAGGTCATGTTAGGAAATGAAAGGAGGACGACACGTGTAAAACGATTAAAGAAGGAGTCAGTTTTTTTAAGAAGAACGAGAAGCACACAATCAAAGCCGTATGAAAGAATCGAAAAAGGACATATGTGAAAGACTGAGTAAATCCCTGCATGTTTGACACATAAGATCGGGAAAGTAGTATCACACTGATCGAAACAGATAGCAATAAATGCTTACTGAACGGAAAAGTAGGAGTATTGATGAACGTGGAACGGGAAAGTAAGAGTAATAATGAATGTGGAACGGGAAAGTAAGAGTAATAATGAATCTGGAACGGGAAAGTAAAGGCAATAATTACTTTTATTTACTTTAACCACATGGTCGACACATGTGATCGGGACAAAGATGATTCTCAAAGAACGAAGAGTACGTGTTAATCATACAAGGTAACGGACCAAAAAGTAAAGAGCATGATCTGTCAACCATACAATCATCCCGATCCAAAGATAATAAGGAGAACGAAAGAAGGTATCGGGACAAGGGGGGACCCATTAGATAATCTATAAATAGAAGAGAGTATTCAACAGAGAGGAGGTCGGAAAATTAAAAGAAGAAGAGGCTAAGGAAGAGTAATCAGAGAAGAAGGAAAAAGATCATTAGGTATGTATTCATTGTGTAAGATATTATTTAAAAGTTTCACTATCATGATTCATTTTCTATACTTAAAAAGATTATGAATTTGAGACTGTAGTTTGATCAGATATTTGATTTGTAAATAAATGGTTAATTGAAATCTTTCTCATCAATTGATTTTAAAGAGGATTCTGTGTATCAAAATGTTAGTTAAAATCTTTCTATTTACTGTTCTTCATCAAATCATTGGTTGTTGATGTCAATGGGAATTTTGGCATAAACAGATCACGGGCGGAAGCTAGGAATCTAGTTATGGGGAGTCGAAAACAAAATTTTAGAGTAGACAAGGTGGTGAAATTGGACGTAGAAACCTATATTATCAACAAAGAAAATAAAAAAAAATAGGCTTAAACACCAGTCCAGCAAGCAAGCAGCGGCGGAACCAACTGCAAACAAAAATGTGCACTTGTTACCCTTATTTATTGGGTTTCCAAACCTAAATTTCTAAATAATTTGGGCTTTTAAACCTAATTTTATTTTCTTGCTATCCCTAGTAAAAATTTATATCCCCTTAATCTAGTTTCGGGCTCCGGTGCTGTCACCATGATAAACAACCACCTACCTTTTTCATGGGTTAGTTCCTCGCCGTACTTAGTCACTATTGATTTGCAAATTGCATGCAATGAGCACAACCAATATATTTTAGAGGAGTTGTTGCCCTCCCTCTTCCCCCACAGCATGATTTCTTTCTAATAACCTCTTTCAGGTTTGGAGAAAGCTTTTCCTTGGCCCTGAGATGAGCCCATAACATCAATGGGATTTATTCAATAGTTAAAACATACTGTATTTAGTTTCATACTCTTTTTAGATTTTGCAAGTGAATTGTGATGTTGGTAAGAAGCAAAATAAAAAAAATCAACTGACAACCTTAAAGATAAAGTGTGAGATTAAATATTCATTCTACCAACGAAATCTTTGTCGGTTGTAACTAATTAAAGATTACGATTTGGGAATCAGCATGATTAAAAATATATATAGGATTGAACGCGTGTAAATTTAATCAATCGTTCTAACCATACCGTTTAAAAAAATAACATATAAACAATCCATAACCAATCATGATACCAATCAGGAATAGGGGCAGAGCCACATTGACAGCGTTCATACACAGCTTCACAAAATACCCCTTATCTATTTAGTACCTACCTTATAAAAGAAATGTGTAAATCATGCTTAAATTGTCTTTGATTATTATCATGTCCGTTAACGGTGGATATCTTTTGCATTCCATGCCCGGTAAATTTTGTAACTACACTCTGAAATAGCTTCTGGTTAGAAGGTATTGTCACTTCATGAGTTTGTCTACTCTAGAAAAGCCCTTTTGAGGTATTAAAAGCATCCTTTTGGGCTCTCTGGTGGTGGTGATAAATGATGGCTCTGTATTTATTTATTATAGGTCACGGTCCACTGGTGAATCTAATTACCAATCTCTCTCTATCTCTTCAGTCTTGTCACTGTTAACTCACTTCACATTTTGGCTCTCAGCCTTACTTACTAATCCGTGATCAATATGTCAACCGATTACTTTCTTTTTAAACTCAAACACTAAATTAGTTACACCCAATTTTTGTAGTTTGGCATTACGCTCGAATATCTTTTCACCCAACACATTTAAAACTTGTTTCATCCACGCGGTCCAAAGAGTCATTCAGATCACATCTTTTATAACTTAAGTGATCTTTACAGGCAGCACCCCAATAACATCAAGGTTGGTTAGGTTGGCTTTTCCTTGGTCATGAGATGAGCCCATAACATCAAATGAATGGGATTTATCCAATGGCTGAAAACTTAAAGTATATATTTTTTTTCTTTCTCTCTGGTATATTTTGCAAATAAAGATTGATGTCGGTAAAAGCAAAAAAATAAATAAAAAATATATCGACAACCTTGAAGATAAAGTGCGATTAATCTTCATTTATACAACAAAATCTTTGTCAGGTGTAACTAATTAAAGATTAAGACATGGGTTGGGTATCACCACAATGAAAGAAAGATACCTTAGCTTGAACGCGATCTCATTTTGTACACTTATTGGGACGTACCCGAGAACTGAACTCGGGACCTCTCCGACCCTACACCTTCTAAAAGTATTCCCCAGTTTGTTGAGCAGATCTGAACTCGCCTGGGATTGCCAGAATCTAAACTTCTTGTAGTTATATATGGTCGCCTAATAGCCCTATTCACTCTTACTGTCCTACATTGATTAATCAAATTAAGTAGATCACTAAATTGTGCACGTTGTTTGATTACTGTCATGTCCGTCGGTATCTATACCCTTACATGCCGGGTGAACTTTGAATAAGCATCACCTCAATGGCTTAATTTGACATTCATTGCTGAACCAAATGACAACCACATGGGTAAAGATGTCATACTGCGGCAAGGATTTAATATATTTTGTTTAGAGTATTTTGGAAAGACCATGGTTACTAATGGATACTAATTTATTGAGAAAGGGACCAAAATCTATATAAAATAAAAAAATATTAGTTTATCTTATATGAGATTTAGTACCTCCCACTAAACTAATACCCCTGTTAATAATATTAACAAAGAACAAGTGCCGAATAGTTTTGGTTTAACCAAACAAATGATCCCGAGAAATCACTTGTAGTTAGATGGTCATTGTCGTTCCAAGTGTTTGTCAATTCTATAATTAGAAAGCACTCTAGAAATACTAAAACCCTTTGGCCTCTGGTGATGAATTTATGTCGGTCGATACATCCGTGAATATCATGGCCCCTAATAGGGGGTATTGATTTGCTTGGGGCATATACCGAAGTCCATATAAATAAACATCTCCAAACATAGGATTTGTACACCCCCCAAGCAATCTGGTACCTCCTATTAGCAATGTTGGTGAATCCAACTTAATGTTCACCCAATTCTTTCTTAATCTTTTAGGTAGCTCTTGAGTCATGTCACTGTCTATTCACTTTACCTCTATGACTCATTTGCTCTGCGATCTTATTAATCCGTGATTAATATAGTATCAACTAATTTTTTTACTTTCTTATTGGGTTTATAAGCAAGAAAAATCAAGAGATTTGGTATAGTTTCACTACTCTTTTTCATTTAAAAACATAAAACTCATGAGTAGTTCCACGTTATGGAATCACGTTGGTGCTGTTGATGGTCCACTCATATAACTTACTTAAATATACACACACACCTAATACCACCACCTTATCTATCTAACTTTATCACTATCGCATCTGGAGTACACAAAATAAACGAATAAAAACAACCCCCACCGCAATACCAAAATGTTTAAAACATGTTTTATATTCATCTCTAAAATCTCAGTAGCGTGGCGTCAATGGGCATCCATCCCCACTCTTTAACCTAACATATTCATGTTTTGTGGCAGATCTTGCACAAGTGATGGAATGTGTAACCAATCTCTTCTCTCTCTATTGTCAATCTCGACTGAAATATGGCTGCCTCTCACCGTAAACATTACTAATCCGTGATATGTACTTATTTTAAGCATAAACGATTATATGCATGCAAGACATGTAAAACGTGTTTTATTGCATTGTTGCATCGAGTTCTTTTCAGGATGGTGACCACATTTTTTTCTTTGTACGGGGCACAGCAGAATCCGACACTCCTGTCCTGAATTATCCAGCCAATTGAACTCGATGGCAATCTAATCTGCCATCACCAATAACAAGTCTAGTCTCAGTCCTATCTACAGAGGAGATTGGATTCGATTCACATCAGTTTTTAATGAATGTTTTTAAGATAAATATTGTAATCCTTTTTCTTAGATTGGTTCAATTTTTCATCAAAAAGAAATCATAGTTTTATAGAGTAGCGTACGTGAGCCATTACGTGGGTTATTCCCCTAAATTCAAATCTGATGTCTTTTATTTTATATATTAACCAGATTATAAAATTATCCGGGTGATATTAAACGAGACAACACCCCCCATAATTCAATGTACCTTTTCGTTTGGAACTTAAGAAGAAAAATGAGAAACAATAACTAATACCTGCTACGTACTTTATATTCTTTCAGAGAAACATACGTTCATGAAACTTAGAAAACCGACTGTAATACACTTTCCATATTTTTTTTCCCCAAGAGATGTCACATTTTAGATCCTTGATTCCCCTCCCTTTGAAATTAGTAGGAGGTCCATTTGTGTAATATCAGACCGCTATTTCCATAATACCTTATAGGGAAATTTTAGGGGAAAGTTATGCATTTTCGAGTTCTATCAGAAAATGTCTACTAAATTATTACAACTATAATAGTAGTCTAATAGCATGTTTGTATACCAAAAATAGATATGCTTATGTTTTTTCAGAAACAAAAATTAATCATATGAGTTAGAAATGAAGTAAAAATTAATCTCAGAATTGCTTTTACATTGTGTTGTTAATAGCCTGTTTGGATGTCACTTCAGAAGTTGTTTTTTAATTTCTGGAGGTAGAAAAATCAGAAATTAATTTGAATACTTATTTTCCGAATGACTTTCAGAAGCAACAAAATAACTTTTATGAAGTAAAAATATTTTGTTTTTAATTTCTGCTTTTCTGCTTCTGGTATTCAAACTGACTATAAGTTAATTCTGGGCTCCTTTTTATGGAAATTGAAAAGTAAGTTCTTAAGGTATGTCCAGACACCCTCTAAATGATTTCCGAAGTAAGAATCAATGCCATATCCATGGAAAAACTGTAAAGTTCAAAGCATAGTGTACATGACTATCATCAGGAGTTTATTCTTTTCTTTAAAAAGCAGGTTTATAAATGTGGTTGCAGATCGTATAACTCAGTTTGCTAGGAAAAATAACGCATCTAGGTGCTGGATAAACACCCTTTTGAGTTGTGTAATTTAACAATCATATCAGCTGCCTTATTACTTTATAATCACATTCATTGAACATATATATGCCAGGGAAGAGGTTGGATTAAGTTAAAACATAAGCTTTGAATGTTTCTTTAAATAAAATTCAAATCCTTTTAAGAAATCTTTTTCCCACACTAATGAAATTAAGCATGATTGTTGTTGCACCTTGAAAGATCAAAGAGAGACCCACATATTAAACCTAATCCCAAGCGAAACCTACATTAATTAGTATCACAAATTAGCTTGTTAACCCACACAATTTATCAATTACTAAATTAAAAGAAGAAACATTATTTATCATTTAAATGTGGAACTTGTCAAAAGCTATAACATAACATAATCTGCGATAAAAAATTCATATAAGAACTTAGCAAGGCTGCTATCAATACAGTAATATAGAATTCTCTCTCTTTTTTTTTCTTCTGAGCGGCAAGTGATATAGAATTCTTCGAAATTATTTAACTCCATGTAATTATAGAGTACTACTTACTTAAGTACTTAAAAAACAAGAGTAGTGGGTTTTTGCGAGTTCTATTAAGAATAATTTCATTCTGTAGCGGCATAACAAAATGAAAGATAAAAAGGAGAACATCCGGAGAAATTTAAGATTGTTTGACCATTTAGTATTTTAATTGTTAACCTTTTCTATTAAAAAAAATAGATATAATAATAAAAGGTATAAGAGCTTACCAAACGGAGCCTAAGCACCTATCAATATAAACACGTGCTTTTTTGTGAAGAAGATACAGTGAATGACGAAAGAATCTTAAAATTTACTAACTTTCAGGGGTATTACAGTCTTAATTTATTGACCACTCATGATTTATATTGCCCGATTAATATTTTTGGATAACATCTCAATCCATCGGGTCACTTTGTCTGAAAATACACTCACATTTAATTTTTTGGTGATTTATTTTCGTTAAGTTTTACACCTCTCCGATTGGTTTTTTTCTCCTCCTTCTTCTAAAGAAACTAAACTCTAATTAAGGGGAGTGATTAATTTTTAATCACATATTTATAAGGTGTTTGGATATATCTTAAAAAATTATCTTTTGATTTCTAAAAATTAAAAAATAAAAAATTAATTTGACCATATAATTTCAAATGACTTTTAGAAACAAAAAAATTAATTTTTTATGAAGTAAAATTTTTTTGTTTTGATAATTAACTTTGATTTTGGTATTCAAATATGCTTTTAGTGTTGATAAAACGAATTTAATTTTATACCAAGTCTTGATTCGTTAGGTAGCTAAATGGTTAGTCATATTATCACGCATGTTAAAAAATATGTCCCTGGTAAATAACCACAAAAAAATTAATATATCACTTAAATAATTATTAAAGAGCTTGTAGAAAATTAGACTAGTATTCAACTTATAACAAGTTTGTTTAAATTTGATTCCATCCGAATCAGATATTATATCGTTATTTTCTTTATCTTCCAATTTTACTCTTGTACAAAAGAAGATAAGAAGTACACGCTGTCATCAAATACTGACCAAGTACACCTGTATTTTTCAAAGTCGTACAAGAATACGTATATAGTCCAGTGATACCGCACATGGGCTAAAACAGAAGCAGGCCCTCGTATATAAATATTAATAAATTTTCCCTCTTTCTAAGGAAGGAAGAATTCATTCAATGAAGTTCTTATAAACTCTGTGTTTAAATATTCCCACCATTCTATCTATCTATTAAATCTCTCTCTCTCTCTAGAAATCAATCAATCCAAACAGTAAATTACTTATCAATCAATGATGTCAGGAGCAGGATTAGGAGGAGGAGCATCAATGGAACTTGATTTCTTCGGTATGGAAAACAAAGGATCAGGAGGAAATTCTTCTTCATCTTCTTCATCACAATCTCAATTCCAGAAACTTCTTCAACAAAACAACACTAACGGTATTCTTCTTCTTGATTTGATTTTGATCTGATTTTGTATTTTCACTTTTCAATTTTCTGATTTTTTTTTTTTTAATTTCAGGTGTTCAAACTGCAATCTCAAAAATCAATCCGCAGTTGTTCAAAACTGTAATTGATGGGAAATCAACTGAAAACTTCCCGCCACTACCTGTCTATAATCCTATCAGGTAAATAGTAATTAGATCTTACTCTACTGGGAGTATTTTTCATTTGGGGAAAGTGACAATTTAATTCAAATACGATTTTGGTTTTGATTTTTTTGGGTATAGAAACGGTTCTGAGAATATAACACCAGGAATGGTTTCAACTCCTTTGACGATTTTCTACAATGGAAAAGTCTGTGTGTTTGATATGCCGCATGATAAGGTTTGATTTGATTAATTAATCAAGTTCTTAAGTGAATTGATTTCATTTATTAGATTCGGGAATTGATTTGGGGATTTTTTTTTGTATTTGATTGATTAGGCGGAGATGATAATGAGGATTGCTGAAGAAGGAGCTGTTGCAAACAAAGCTGCTGCTGCTTCTGCTGCTGCTGTTGTTGAATCGGTTGATCCGAAACTCAGTGCTTCAACTTCAAGCCTTGAAAGAAAAGCACTACTTGAGAAACTCAATGGAGGAGGTGTGTTAATCACTAATTCTCTTCTTCTAATAGATAATGATAGTGGCTGACTCAATCTGACTCATTTGTTGATTAGGAAGACTAATTTAGGTTTTCGATTAGTCATATTATCTGACTCAAATATGGCATACTTACCTCAACACTATACGCGTTTTCGACTAGTTAGTGACTTGCTCACATCGGAGCCAGGTTTTAAAAATTGCCATGAAAAACGTTCTCAAACCTTACATAGGAGTTAATATTTGAAATTCAAGATAGGACTGTTATACTGTTTGTATTTACTGTTAATTTTTGCATTGATTTGTTTTAGAATTTTGTAGAATAGAATGTCTGATTGGTAATCAGAGACATGTGCATATGATTGGTGGAACAATTGTCTGATCTAATAATAGAACATTATAAATCACTGATACAGACAACTCAGTATAAGCTCAACCAAATTTGGGCCATGAATAGTGTTTTCTCGGGAAATATAAGCAGCCGCTAGCTTTTCTAAAAGCAGCCGGATAGTGTATTTTTACTGATTCGACATGTGAATTTGAAGTTTGGACTTTGGATCGTATATGAAACCTGATCTACAATTTATACAGAGTGAAGTCACTAATGACCAAGGAAAAATGTAATTGACTAGTTATCTAATTTTAGAGTATTCATTTGGGTTTCAAGTATTTTGAAGCTGACTCGTCTGAGTCAGCTAAAACTGAAAACTACCATCCCATTAACTTTTCTGAAACTTCTTGTGTAAATTACAGACTTGCCGATCGCAAGAAAGAAGTCGTTGCAGAGATTTCTTGAGAAGCGCAAGGAAAGGTCAGTAGAAATTCCTTTCACTTGTTTTTTTTACTATTTCTGCAGTGTAGATGCTTAAACTTAACCTACCGTGCGCAAGTTAGTCACATGACTCCTCACGGGATTCTAGAACAATGCCGGTGTTTACTTTATTATTTAGTTTCCATAAAAGCACGTTTCTTTTGGTTTCTGGTTTTCTCCTTATCTTACTTTCCCACCCACCGAAGCCAACAGTAAATCAAACTCCATATAATCAGGTTTTAATCAGACAAATTTTTAGATAATAAACTAGTACTTTAAAATGGCTAAATTACCTTCTTTTTTTTTTCATAGTTTATTCAACTATAAATACAAATATAATTTTATGCACATTTTTTAACAGGTGTTTTTAGTTTTATCATTTTGGTTTAATTTTGATAGCTAGTAACACGAATCAAGATTCCTAAAACTCATCGTACTATAAGTAATTGTTAACTATTTTGACTAATCAAATGAAATTATCAAACTAATATTTTATAAAAGCGTGCATAAAATCGGATTTCTCTTGACTTCGAAGAAATTATTACTTTTTTCCGATAGTAATTGATTGATGGAAGTTTTCTCGATATATTAATATCTTAATGGGCATATTTTGTGGTTAGTGTTTATGTGATCCATAAGGATTACAATAGCACTTGAATATGACTTGAATTTGATTTTAAATCAATTTGATGTGAGAAAATATTTATCACTGGTTTTCGCTTTTAATAGATAAAACTGTTCAACTGTATCATATATAAACCTTGCCTTTAAGGTGTATGCGTTTTCTTAAATCATTCTTCCCAAAATTTGTCATGATGTCACATTTTTTTGGCCACTATTTATGAATGGGATCGTGAAGGTAGTTTTGGTTTTGTTTGGTTAAATACTATGTGCCATAAATAGGTTTCCAACCAGACCTGTCAGTCTATGGGATAAGATTAAGACACTATTTAATTAAATTGTAGTGTTTAATCAAGTTGGTCTTTTAGTGGTATAAGACTATCATGAATGTGTGGAAAGTAACCAATCCCAGTCTCCAAAAGAATATAAACGTGATTGATATTAAAATTTGAAAGTTTGAAATCTTTTGTTTATTCCAATTTCTTGTCTCATTTGTTTTAATAAATTCTGAAAGAAAAAACAACTGATTCATGATATTTTGTTCGAATTAATCCAATTGGGTAACAAAGAAATTTCAATAGATGATTTGTGGTGTGTACTTTAGTGATGAAAATTCCATTTACTTTAGGTGTTTCAATCAAACAAGATATGTTACATACCATATTCCACTTCTTTGTGTCCCCTCATTTGAACTGTTTTGTCCCTGCACTCTTTGTTTATTGAAGCCCAATGTTTTTCTATTACCTTGGATCATTTTATTGTTTTGAAACCATAATTAGTTCTTAACAAGATTAAGAGAAAAATATCACTGATTCTATGCCAAAGGCTAGAGCGCTAAAAGATTTTAAAGCATAATAATGTTCATTTTTCCAGAGATGAAACAGGTAGGGTCATATTCTTTCTTTTATCTTAGTTTCAAAAGTAACCAACAGTTGACTAGTTTTAGCATAGTACGATAGGCTCATATTTAGAATATGTGACTAATACCAACCCCAAGGCACCAACAGAGTCGACCAACATGCTATTAAAAGCACTACAGGCTGCCATTCGCCCAAGTCATTTGTGTGTGAGCTTATTACTTTTCAACACTCTAATACTTGCTAGTAGTTTAAACTACGAAAACTGAAAGCCATTACAGTCTTAACAATCTGCCGGAGTACGGTTTTTTCATTCATTATGTCGTTGATATGGCATCGAATATTGAACGAGATACTTGAGGTCGAAACTGCCTATACCAAGAGTCCATGACTTTGTACGTACAACTGACCATCTGTTATTTATGGATATGATTGATTGTTGCGATTTGTGACTATACGAGTCTCTATATAGTTTTCTTATTGAAAATTTGCTTTTGATTAGGGGGGAAATCATTTGAACAAAACTGCAGGTTGGTAACAGTGTCACCATATGCAAATGGGTCTGAAAGTGTGGAGGACAAGAAGATGAAAGAGTAGAAATTCGATGACGACGACGATGATGATGATGATGGTGATGTTGATGCAAGTGTTGTCAAACTTTATATGATATAAATATGCAGGAGTATAAGTAGATATATGGTAGTTCATACATGTAAGTATGATTTGCCCTAAATATGTATGTTGCTTTTGATGATGATTTTTACATTCATTAGTTAGTAGGTAATTATTATTAATAACACATATAAACCCTAAGTGGTGAGCTAAGTGACCATTGAATTTCATATTTTTCAAAAACAGATTGATTAATTATGATTTTCATTTTGTATTTTGGGGTGTATTTCATTCTTAATTATGTTTTTAATTTGTATTCTTCATTGAATTGTGGTGTGTGAGATTTCAAAGTTCCAGTAAGAAAATTACTTCATCCGTTTCAAAAAGGCTTGTTGCATGTGTAATCAGTAAGTGTAAGCTTTGATTAGTAAGATATACGGCATCCTATTTTACAACCACACTCTTCCCTCGGGTAATGGAGGCCCGGTTTTAAAACGAGCTCATGTTGGACTAAGAAACCCTACCTGTGTACAACAAGAGAATCACAAGACAGTAATCCCTTTGTGGCTCAGACAAAGCTCTAGTTTGAGGACTCTTTCGGTCATGGGATCGAGAAATAATCCAGAATAAAAAATAAAATAATTGAGGAATTTCTAAGTCATAAACCATCTATATTTACTGTCGCTTACGGTTCTGTTTCTAAAATTTATAATTATATCAGTGAATTCTCATCAAAGCAAACATGTAAAATAAGATTGGAAAAAACTAAACTTCTCTAGTACACATTTTCAATCAATTCGCCTTGTCGACCGAGCTTTCCGTTGTTGTTTCTGATCTTTGATGCTGAATTGTAATAGTTTGTTACCATCGGCGAGATTTCCATCCACATTCCTGGCTAACGTGGAATTATAGTACGTCGCATGCAGCATCTGTTGGATTAGAGCAAGAACAGAAGCCAAGCAACTAGTTCCCACTATGAAGTCATTAAATCCAAGCAGCGCAAACCAAATCCCAGAGTTGAGAAAATTTGCAAGTAAAAGATAAACTGACAAATTCTCAACACTCTTTCTCTTAATATTCGACATCATATTGTCGAGCGGCATAGTATTCTGCATGCTTATGTTGAAGATGGCACCATGAATTGCACTCACTAAACGTTTCTCCATTGTAGCGTGTCCAAGGCAAAAAGTGAGACTACCTGCTAAGACAGAATAGACCACGGTTTCAATCGCTAACACGTCTAAGGCGTAACGTCTTTCTTCCTTTTCAGCATACAGTAGATATATGAATATGTACATGAATTGCATGACAAGACCTACTATACTGATTGCCAATATATGGTATGGAAAGAACGGTAAACTGTAGAGAAGACGAATTCCAAAGTTGAATACGAAAGTTAAGGGTTCAGAGAGAAATCCTTGACTGATCGTTTCTTGATAATCTCGTAAAAATTTGGTGCAGAAGCAGCATAGGTCGACCATAAGGAATAGATGTTTGTGATAAACATGAGTGCATTGAGTGGATTGAGAGTCGAATATGTCGTGAGCTTCATCTTTAGAAAAGTTTCCGAAGAAAAAGAAAGAAGGCGATTTGAAGAAAAAGAAGAAGAAGAAATCAAGAGGAGGTTAATTTGTATGATGTTAATGTGAAGGACCGGTATATATACAGAGGCAATTGAAAGTAGAGTTGTAGCCAATTTCGGACGGAAAAATCAGAATTCCGGTTTGACTAGGAAACAGAACACCGAAAGGAACAGAATTAAAGTTGAGTTTGGGCTGGACCTGTCTGGTCAGAATTTGGCACATAACTATCATGTGTTAAAAAAGCTTGGGGTTAAATTAGAGAGGTTGGGTTGTGATAGGCAGTTAGGAACCTTCGAGTCATCTAATGGATTCCCATCTACCCGTAAGAGTTTCTCTAATGGAATATATATAAAGACAAATATCTAAATCCACGTAGAATAAGTATATATTTTTTTAAATGTTTCTCCAACCCCAATTTTTTAAATAAATATAAAGATGATATGGCTTAATTTTTGGTTGACATCCTCAAGGTGAATGTCTAGAATTAGATATTCACCTTGAGGATGTCAAGTTATCCTAGTAAGCTTTTGCTTAATTAAAATTAATTTCAATATATTAAATAATTATTTTTAACTCTATTAGAATATTAAAACTGAAAATAAAATTTACATTTAATCAAAAAAGATCACAAACATCACGATTGGAGATGATTTTTTTTCCTTCTAAACTTAATGAAAAATTGAAATGAGGATGTCTTATTTGTGTTGCTACTTGATAGATACATTTTTGTGTCTAATTTGTTCCTAATTCTCTATATTATTAGTGTTTAATTTTATATTTATTGTGTCATTTTATGTGTTTGTAGGTATTTTTAAAAAATAAATATTAGTGGAAAAATTGGCTCAAAAAATTAGTAAAGGCTTCTGGGCAAGATGCTAAAGGCACCCCACTTCTGGATAGGGGCACCCCCTTTCAATTTCAAAAATGCGAAAAATGCGGGAATTTTTTTCTTTATGTGAGAGTTAGTTGTGATTTTCAAAAGCGATTCTTGGGGGATTTTAAAGAGTTTAAATCTTATCAACATGAAGCAACAATCATTAGAGGATGAAACACGTAATTACAAGAGTTTAAAGCTGGAAAAATAGGTGGAAATCCGTGTTACAGCCGGAAAAAGAATTCTCATCTGTTTTGGATTATCTCGAATTGGTTTTGGATTGAGTTTTGAGTCCTTATCGATTAAGGATGAGTTGTTAGGGTTTTTGGAACCTATAAATAACAAAAAAGAGGAAGAAAAATCAGGGGGGGAAGCTCGGGAAGAAAACAGAAGAAAAAAAATGTTGGTGCCTGTGAAGAACAAGGATACAAAAACGATTACTTCAACTGTTCTGCAACGTTTATCTTGAATTTGCAACGTTTATCTTCAGCTACAACGGTTTCTTCAATCGTTCTGCAACGTTTATCTTTTGCTTTGCAACGTTTATCTTCAGTTACAACGATTTCTTCAACCCATCTGTAACCGATATTTTAGCATCTGCAACGTTTATCTTCAACTGAAAACACTTTTCCTCTGTAACAGTGAAAACAGTGGTCTGCAACGTAGTTACATCGTTGCGAACCATCTGTGTTATTATTTTTTCTTCTTTTTACACATTTTTGAGCCATGTTTCTATCTTTTGAGAGTGTGTACATCATGAGGAGCTAAACCCAACCACTGGGACAATGGAGGAAGCCATATTTCATGAATGAATGGTAACTATTTTTGATTCTTAATGACTTTTGCATTGATTTTTAAATTATATATGATTTTTCTTAATTAGTTGTGATTTCTTTTGATGGTGTATGCTTGGACTTAAGAGCTTTTGATGCGCCATGCTTGTGATTTACAGTTAATATTTTAGAAATCTACTTTTGGAAAAAAAAAAAAGTCAGTAAAAGAGCTATAATTGTTAAAGAATTATTGTAGAAATCAATCAGAAGTGATTTTGGTGGAATCCTGAGTTTTAGTTCTTCCCAATTTTGTTAAAATCTTTTACTTATTTTCTAGTTTAATTCAGAATTAGATCTAAAACGAATCTTCACAAGTCTCAGTAAATGAACATATTTTTACCATATTTTTACACACAACAACTACCAGAGAAGCTCTAAGAGAGATTGGGAACCGATCCACAATAATAACAAATCCTAGTTTGTTGTGTCTAGATAACCATTATACTACGTAATAAAGAAAAAAAAGGTTCATAAGCAATTAAGGTAGAGCGGTAATATAGTTTGGGGAAAAACAAAACTTGACTCAGTTGTACAAATCGTCCTAGTTAGCGAATTGATTACACTTTTCACACTCTTCAAATAAATTTTTGTCTCCTTCTAGACATCCATATAAACCCGAATATATGATTTGTGCTAACATAGACATCCAACAATAAATTAGGCGGTGAGTCTCACATAGGAAGCATCCCTTTAGCCAACATTTTCCGAAGGGGCTACCAAAGTCCATTTATGTAAACATGTAGTGATTCCGAGGGAGAAAAAACGGGTTTTCCCTAATTCCCATTTTTATTTTTACTATTTTGCACCCCCTCAACCCAATCTTAACCCCAAAATTAGGGTTTTTACGAGATTAGCGAGACCACAACGAAGAATATGAAGATTATAATGTTTGGGATACTCTGGTATACTTGTTAATGTGTTTTTGTTGTTTGAATTGACTTAAATTTTGTAAAAATATAAAACTTTATAGCTTAGCTTCAGCAAGCATCAGATAAGTTCGGCTAGTAAGATGAAGAACACACGTAACCGAACTTAGCTGTTTGTAGTAATTACTGATAGTAGCCGAACAGTGTGATTCTTAACCGAACTTTTAAAATATTATCAAATAGAAAGCTCGGTTAGATCGATAATAGGATTTAATAACCGAACTTTAACCAAACCTTTTCAATTTACCATGGTTTTTTTGTTCCAGAAGTTTGTTAGAAATTATTTATTGCAGACATCCGAACATTTACGATTTCACCAGGGATTCTTGGTATCATAAATTCGAAAAGGTTTAATATTTTACTCCCTAGCCGAACATTACACTGGATTGTACAATTCTTAGTCGAACTTCTTCTCTCTAGTCGAACATTACACAAAATACCAAACAATTTTATCAAGTATAAAGTTCGGCTAGCTCGACAATATAATTCAATAACCGAACTTACATGTATGAAACCCAAACCTTTCTCTGTTTTCCCTATATTTCAATGTTTTTTAGACGAATTTTTTTCAAACAGCCGAACCTTTTATTCGGTTTGTTATATAACAGGCTTTATCAAACGAATTTTTCTACCGAACTTACGAAATTCATTAACTAAAGTTTCAAACCAAGTTACGAAGCATTAACGTCAAATACAAACCAACTAACGAAATTCAAACCATGTAATTGTTCTAAAATGCAAACATATACTAAATTCAACACTCATTCACCACGTCAACGGTTGCGATGAACTCTTTTACCATATCCAAGTTCTTCGTCAAATGTGGTCTCATCTCCACTTGGTTCAACATAGTATCAGCTACCGCACTTGAGCCTTCCCCACTTGGTTTCCTTTAAGGAGCAGAAGCAACAGAACTTGAACCTTCCCTTTATAGTCGACTCCGGCGCCTTAGTCTTGCTCGACTCCACCTTATTGTTCGATATGACCTTCTCCCATTCGTTGTAAAAGGATGTCTGTTCTTCAGTCGGCATAGGGTCTCCCGTGCGAATTTTAGCTTCTTACCCGCCTTAACCTATTAAAAGTTAAACATAAAAATACATTATTTTAGGTCAAACTTAATAACATGTCGAAAACCATAAAGAGAAGAACTTTGTTTACCACACTCTCCAGGGGCAAAACTGAATGGAGCAGAGTTGTAGTCTTTGAGGAAGGAAAAAACTGAATTCCGGTTTAACTAGGAAGTAGGAAGTGAAACAAATCGAAAGGTTTGGGCCCGAACAGGTCCGTTGGGGAGAACATGTCCAGGGCAAGCCCATACTTAACAATATCAGTATGACTTATTTTTTTGGAAGTTTGTGATATTATGGCGCCCAACCCCGCGTGATTTTCAAGTCACCTTTGTGAACCGAAGTGAATCTAGGAGCCGAGTGACGTAACGCGCGTCAGTGCTACTAAGTGCCAGTATCTTCTAAGTCCTTTAGGGCTCAGACTAATAGATAGTAAGATAGGGCAAGACCACAAACTAGGAAGACTCTATTTATATCTAATTCAAGCGAGAGCCGCCCGCTAACGAGCTTAGACAACCCTAATAGGGTGTTTGAAGAGGGGCGGAGCCAGAAAAATTTCTATGGATAGGTAAAACTTTTTAAAGATAGGGAAAAAGGTAAAAAAGAACTTGAGATGGACAAAGAAGAAAAAAAATGGGTTGAAATAGGTAAAAATAGGCTTGGGAGTCAGCCCAACAGGTGCCTACCCATTTTATGGGCTGGCTCCGCCCCTGTGTTGCACCTTTAATAAGTTATTTATAAGTTTATTTATGTCAAAAAGTCAAAAATTAGTTTTGACGATATAATTTTAAAATAATTTCTAAAAATATAAAAGATAAGTAACTTTTTATTAAGTAAAGATTATATTTCTGGAGAAGTAGAAACACCTTCTGGTATCTGAACATACTCTGGATATAAGAAAAACATGCTCTAAATATAAGAATCGGAGTTAACATGGACATCTAACCATGGCTCTTTCAACACAATCAATTTTATTTGATATAAAGAATTCTCTGAAATTTGATATACAAAGGAACATATTTTTATCGTAGAAATAAAATGAAATAAAATATTTTTTGAATAGAAATGTCAAATTACGCGTCTTTGTTTACTTTGCACTCGATAGGCCTCTTTGGGAACCTAGCTTTATCAGTGCAATAGTTGTAGATTGTGAATTTCCTATGAACCCACATGAGCCTCCTGTACTGAGTAGCATCAAGGTCTCGGTATTCCTTCTGATTCCACCACTTCTTCCCTTCTGTTTCGCAGTATTCGTCGTCAAGTGTTGCGTCACAAGCGTCAATGTAGAATCCCTTGTAGGATGCAACAAATGGTGCCTTGGTCCAATCAGTTTTTTCTCGTCCGCCCCTGGTTGCCCAATCGTCTGCATTCCACAAACTCGAATACAATTTCATGGGTTGCTCTGACGCAAATTTCACTCCTAAATTCTCAGTGTTCTTGAATATCCTGATAGGGATATCATCCACAAAGAAGCTGCATGATACAATATGTATCCGTTCATTAGCTTTCGTAGATTTTATTCGACTAGGCATCAATTTGGATGTGGAGGAATCGGACACTTACGTGATGAGATAGGAGTTCCAGAGGACTGAGTAGGTGTGGTAGTTTGCGGTTGGGTCGAACCATAGGTAGATCCTCTGCTCCCTGTTACCCACACCACCTGTGAAGACATTTGTTTGTAGAATGTAGGGCTCTCCTGTCCTATTCCCCAAGAACTCAAAGTCTACCTCGTCATGCTCATTCCCATTTGAAGACAACTGCATTAATCATTACGCGCTTGCTATCAGGATGTTTGTATTAGAAGAATCAGTGATTTTGAAGGTGTTCAAAAACGTCGATCCACCCTTCTAACCGCTGAAGGACTAAGAACTATATAGTCCGCGCGGAGTAGTATTTAGAATGCTATGAATGAATGTCAACTTACATAGAAAGCAGTTACAGTTCCAGCCGAGTCCCCTGCTACCAACTTAATGTGCATGTGGAAGTATCCAAACAAATAAGACTCCTTTGAGTGAAACCCAGTACCTATATTCGTAGTCGCCATTAACCAAAAAACATACATAAGAATCGCATAACTGCAAATGTGTATAGCTACAGATTTGGATAGATATCGATCAATTGGTACTTACCAGTGAAGTTATCAAGGTTGAGTTGAATCTCATTACCACCATTGAAATATTTGATGTGATCAGACGACCATGTTGGGATATAGTTCTTTGAGAATGGCACAGTCATTGCCTTCTTTGGTGTAGTACTTGTAGTCATCCGAATCGTACAAAAACAACAGACTAAGAACAGACTCAGTCGGCTTATACTCCCATAGTCCACCATTTTAAGCAATAAGAAAATATTTAGGGGATAAAATTTTAGAAATGTAGCTAGAAATATACTTTGGTATGATGATTGTGATTGTGAATGTGTATGCCAATGTTTGTGAAATCCTTTTTGTAGGCGATTCGAATTAATAAATTAATCACCATCTACCTGCCAATTAAGCTATGAATTACACCTGTTTTTCTGCCACTAACTGGGTTGAATCTCATTCAATATTGCACCAAATTGTTATCTCCGCAGAAAAACCATTTAACAGCAATGCAGCGCGGCAACTTGAACATATGCTAGCAGATGCGGCGGCATTAGGTATGAAGATCGAATCAAGCCTTCCTTAGGTGAACTCTAATTTAGTTGTTGCAGTACCAAATTGGCATATGTTTATTTAGAGTATAAGTATAAGCCTTCCTCAGTTGACACTGTAGAGTCTGGGAAGGGTTTAGCTCTTGATTTCAATAAAGAATGGATTAAAATTGTGAGATTTGGCTTCAATGTTTGAGTCATGCATGAGGTATGAGCTTACAAGTAAACATATATCTAAATAATATTATCTGACGTCCATAAATGATACATGAAGTTGACTTTGGGTCTGGTTATATAGTACATTATGCAATTTCATAGAAGCTGTACAAAAACAAACTATAGAGCTGAATTGCCGTGTATATAGATTTGGCCAGTTGACTTCCAAAACATTCATGTAAATCTTAATCGGCAAAGATAAATATCTCCATAGTCCATACTAAGCGCCCGCACGAAAGCACTCATGCGGACACGATGCGACACACATGAGATGCTGCAATTTCAGTAACAATTTACACATCATCTTTGAATAGGATAATACTCCTGCAGTTTCAATAAAAATGTTATTATCATTTTTATTAAGACGAAAGGAATATTACTGATGTGCCTGATGTGGAGTCGTGTGCGTCTAAAAGTTAGACTACGTGACTGGCTCAAAATAAACGTGTCCGTACTTTATAGCTAGCACTACTGTTTTTCCGGTCTGATAATGGAGCTAAGATTTTAAATACAAGGTGACAAAATGTAAATTTTGTAATTTTTGTTGACAGTCTAAATATGAAAATATGCAAGGCATACAATTATAAATTTTGATTCAAAAAAGTTTTGGAGCCGATCGGTATACGAGGGCAACTAATCCACCACCCACCTTTATTTATCTCTTAACTGAGTTAACTCGTTAATTCAACTAACTTGGAACCGTCCCTCTTGGACCAACCTTTATACAAAATAAACATGGCCAGGCCATGTCTCGAGCCCAACTGTATATATGCCTATAGACCTAGTTAGTAATTTGGAATTTGATATAGTATAAATATAATTCGGATTCTAAAAATCAAGTTTGATTAAAAAATCAGATCAACGATTTGTAATTCAACAGTAATTCAGAACGATATACCTATGTATGTAATTTATTTTAAAGATATAAATTTGACATATAAATTAATATTTTAAAATAATATATCTTAAAAAATAATATAACTAGTGATATAATAAAATATATAAAAAGCATATGTAAAATTAACACAAACTAAGATGTAGCTTAGTGGTTTGGTGTTTCGTTAAGTGAGCATAAGGACATGAGTTTGAATCCTACGCAATGTAGTTCATACCAGCCGGTACAGTTGAAATATTGTCGGTTTTACCGGTATCGGACCTCACCCGATACGAATTATCCGATATTGCTAGAAAAGTATTTGACAGAAAATATTGACTGGTACGAGTTGATCGAAATGGCTGATATGGACCGGTACAGCCGGTTTTCAATTAAAAAAAAATCCAAAAAAATAAAAAATTTCTCACCATTGTTTTAGGGTTTTCAATTGTTACTCATGTTTTTTATGGTATTTTAAAAAAAGAGTACTAGTTTTATATCTTAATAGGTCAAATATGGAAAAAACGTTTGATATAATAATTATAGGTATAAAATATGTGGACCGATATTTCACCGATATTTAAAACCGAAATTTCTCCGGTACAAAGGCGTACCTGTGTATCGCTCTCGACCGATACGAACCGAAATCCGGTATGGACTACATTGATCTTACGTACAAAGGGAATTAAGTCCAAAGTAATTAATCGTGTTCAAATCACCCGCTTCAATTCACTTGACCTGGATCGGCCCAAATAAGGCTATCCGAATTGTGCAAACGCATTATCCGGGGATCCCTTATTATTCGGGTACCAGGTCGGTCTTTCAGTAAGTAGTTTGTGAAACGAACGCGTATTAATAATTAGGCTACAGACTACAGTACTCCCTAGACAGCTAGACTTGAACCCAATACACCTGAACCATATACACATCTCGACCCGACCCGATCCGAGTTAATGGACCTTTTTCTTGGTTGGTTTGATCGTCGAGAAAAATCAACAATCAAACCCAAAAAATCATAAGACTAGATATTTTTTGGTGAAGGAGTCGTTTTCTTAGCCGAGTGTTGAGGATGTAAAGTATGTCCACAAGATGACTATCAGCCTATCACATCCATCAATCTCTATACCAATACCACTAGCACACTACAAAAAATATGCCAACAATTTCAATAACTTTACACCTAACATTCTTAACTAGTAAGGGACAAGATACCATATATGTTGTTGCTTTTAGACTTGAAAACATATTGTTATAACAGCAGCCATGGAGTCTCATCACCCACTTATTGTTCTTCTTCTTATTCTTCTCATCTTCATTCGATTTCGATTTACCATATCTCACTCTTGTCATGAACATGAAAGAACATCTCTTTTAGCTTTCAAATCCCTTCTTACTGATCCTTCAAACCGTTTGTCATCATGGCAAGGAGAAAACTGCTGCAACTGGCATGGGATTCATTGCTCAAATCACTCTTTACATGTCGTCTCGGTCGACCTACGTAATCCAGACCCTGAAACTTTCGTACGCAATTTTGATTCAGCAATCGTCTCTTCCTCAAGTAGTGCTGCACTTAATGGTACTGTATCTCCTTTGCTCTTCAATCTTATCCATCTTGAGCACCTTGATCTAAGTTATAACAATTTCAACTTCTCAAGCATCTCTAGTAAGCAGTTTTCAAAGTTGAAACACCTTACTTATCTGGACATCTCGCATTCCATGTTTTCAGGCTCTATTACAACACAATTCACTAACTTATCTTCTTTACATTACCTTGATATATCGTGTTCGTCTAGAATCATTGATTACTCAACTTATTCATATAACTTCAATACCTCAAAATTTGAATTTGAGTATGAGAATTCTTATTTCTCTACTAGTTATACATCTTCGGCTAGTTTGAATTGGTTGAGTGGTCTAGTTAATCTCAAAGTACTTAAGTTAGTTGGTGTTGATCTATCTATGGCATCTTCGGCGATGAATTGGGCTGAACCAATATTGTTTCTTTCCAATCTTAGGGAGTTAGATGTCTCAGATTGTAGTCTGTATGGTCTAGTTTTTCCGGTACATGATTTTCGCAATCTTTCTCGTCTAGCATCCTTAAGAATGAGTTCCAATAGCTTCAACTCTCCTGTTCCAATTCAGTTCACTAATTTCACATCTCTTTCGGTTCTGGACTTGGCGAATTGCAATCTGCAAGGTTCAATGTCCCATCTTCCGCAGCTTAAAGAACTTTATGTTGGTGTGAACAAAAATCTCAGTATAAATTTATCTTGGTTTTTTAGCAAAGGATGGCCAGAACTCCAAATACTTTCGATACAGTTAACCGATGTAAATGGATCCATTCCGAGTTCAGTTTCAAACGCCCCATTTTTGGTTTCTCTTGACATGTCAGGTTGTGCAATTCAAGGCTCTATACCTGCTTCAATTACAAAATCTTTTGCAGTTGCAGAATCTAGACCTTAGTGACAATAACATTACCGGTCGAATTCCTTCTTCAATATCCAAACTCAAGAATCTTCAAATTCTATCCTTATCTCAAAACAATCTACAAGGAGTCATACCCGAGTCGATATGTGACATTTCCTCACTGCGGGAGATTAATTTGGGGAGTAATAATCTGTCGGGAACGGTACCAGGCTGCATTAGCAAGCTGCGGAAGCTAGAAAAAATCTTTATAGGTGACAATTCTATCGAGGGTACCATTTCATTAGTATCTTTGATCAATGAGCTAAGCCTAACTTGGATTAGGCTTTACTCGAACAATATAACTGTAGAAATCGATGGAGACGTGATTCTGTCAAAATTTGGACTGCAAGTTCTGTCTCTACAAGCTTGCAACTTGCAAGGGTATATCCCAACTTTCATTTGTAACTTGCCTCAGCTGTTTGGATTGGACTTGTCTAGTAATAGCCTGCAAGGAGCTATCCCGTCTTGCATCTTTGAACTTCCGAATCTATCGTATTTAGATCTCTCTAGGAACAATCTTCAAGGAACAATACCACATTCCCTTCATCTTACTCTTCAGTTTCCCTATCTAAATTTTGCGAACAACAACCTTCGAGGTCGTCTTCCACTTCCACCTAAACACATTGGAGTTTTTGATCTATCGCATAATTACTTCACTGGTGCAATCTCGGTAGAGATTGGAAAAAGACTATGCAGCATTGACTACGTCTCTTTATCGGACAACAAACTCTCTGGGTCAATCCCTTCTTCTATATGTACAAATGAATATAATTCATTGATGCATCTCGATCTCTCTAACAATGAGCTATTCGGAAGAATGCCTTCTAGTTTGCAGTACTGCAACTCTCTAGTTTCTTTGAACCTTGGCATGAACCACCTGACAGGAAACGTTCCGAAAGCGCTTGGAGGATTGAAAAATCTCAAAATGCTACTGTTACAGAACAATATTCTCAATGGTACATTTCCAACTTTCATACAGAAACTCCAAGAATTGGAAGTTCTCAACTTAAGAGACAACAAGTTTGAAGGTGCTATACCGACTTTCGTTGGTAGACTCCGTAGTTTTAAGATCATTGTCCTAAGTTCAAACGAGTTTAATGGGTCAATTCCAACTGAGATATTGCATAAGCTCCAAATACTAGACATATCTAAAAACAAGATGTCTGGTCGAATTCCTAATGCGATAGGCAGCTTAGAGATGCTAAAAGAAAGACCAAACAACAGAATTCTACTCGGTGAAGAGATCTCTTTCAGGTATTCAGGGGTGCAACTTCAGATGGTGACTAAAGGGACTAAACAACACTTTGAGCTTGTATACAGTTATACATCAGGAATCGACCTTTCGTGCAACTTTCTCGAAGGAAACATTCCCCCGGAGATGGGTAAATTGAAAGGGCTTGCAACGCTAAATTTATCGCATAATCATTTCTACGGTGACATACCAATAAGTATTGGGAGCATGATCGGTCTAGAATCATTGGATCTCAGTTTCAACAGACTGTCTGGAAATATCCCACTGTCTTTAACATCAATAGACTCTCTTGGCTACTTGAACTTATCTTACAACAATCTGAAAGGTAGAATTCCAAGAGGATATCACTTTGATACATTAAGTTTAGATGGTTCAGCTTACATTGGTAATGGTCTGTTGTGTGGTTTCCCTATAAACATGACTTGTGAAGATCGTCTCATTAGTACCGACACTAGCTCATTGCAGAACAAAGAAATGGAAGAGAATGCAAGAGATAAAAGAGTTCTTTATGGTGTTATTATTCTAGGATATGGAGTTGGACTTGGTGGTTTGTTCTTGGTTTTGCTTATCAGGAAGTGGTGGTATGGGTATTGGAGATTTATTGATACTGCAGTGTTAAGAATAGCTGGATTTAAGTCGAAAAATTAGTAATAATCGACAAACTCAGTCCAACTAACAAGAACACAATGATGTACCTGTTATATTTGTATGAGTCTAGTAGTGTACGATCCGATTTCACATTTGACATAATCTGACTGGCGGCCCGTTATAAAAACATTAAATTTACTTTTTTTTTGCAGTTTTAAGCCGGGAAATACTAGAGTTCAGGATTTGGCTGCTGATTGATAAATCTGTCCCAACTGTTGTGCAACTTGTTGTTTGCATAGCTAGTAAAGAAGCTCAGAAAAGAACCAACATGAAATTAAGATAAAATTTCGAACCTCAAAAGTTAAAACCAACATGGAATCAGGTTCTAGAATTCCATATAACAAAGAAACACTGTATCATAGTTAGCAAGTTATTTTTACAAGAAACATCATTATCCCAATAAAACTGCAATTTAGACAAACAGACTCAGTGATCTTCCAAAACTTGAATAACCTGTCATTGGAACAACATGATCTACCAACAAAAATAGACTGTAAGGATGACAAAGGGGAGACAAGATGCTCAAGTCTTTGGTAGGCTTGTTGACGCTGCTGTCTCGTTATTGGTTTTCAGATCTTCGAACTTATCAACAGCTACCTGAAGCTCATCGGTGCCTCCAACAGCTCTCATTGTATAGAAATACACTCCAAATACAAAACTTGTCAATCCTCCAGCTACGACAAAGTTCTTTGTTTTGGGTCCAAGTGTGTTGAATTTTAAGAAGGTAGACATCCTGCACAATAGAGAAAGGCAACAGTTTAATGGATTAAAAATTACCATAGAAGCTCGATTGTGGAACAGTTCCATCACAATTTGTCCCCATTCATCAAGTATATAAATTCAATTACAACCCATTTTAGCATAACCATTCCTAACAAACATCATCAAGCAACCAAAATTGAAAACATTGACCACTAAGAAAGTTACAGCCCCATCTGGCTACCACCGTCACCACATGACTATCACTCAAACTGACAATAGGTCACTACCACAATCTCAACAACAAACCATATAAAAACATAGGTGTGCTGTGAACCATGACACTCATGTACTCAACGCGACAACAGGAGACGACAACATTTGACTGATGAGAAACTTTTAGCCATCTGGCTACCACCATCATCACATAACTACTGCTTGTGTTCAATGACAAAGTTACCGAATACAATAAGAGTGCTGCCACACCATGGTCTACAACCACAGCATAAGCACTTAAGACGCATATATGATATATGACAACCAGCATTGGTTCCGAAACTACTGGTCTGCAATTACTTCTAAACTAACACACACTCATGGCTAAATCCAAATGGAAAGGACCCTCATCAGTAAACAAGAGCTGACAGACATTGGGAATCATGTGCCTACACCATAAGAGCATAATCACTTAAGACACTTATATTACTACCAGTACTCGCTAACTCAATGACAAGTCAGAAAACTAGAAATAGGGTCAGTATAAACGTTGGGGCCTTTCTTTCCCAGTGCCTTAATTTGATCAACCTACTCATATAGCCCTACACATGTAAAGCTATTCAGCCAAAAATTAAGAACAAATTTAGATACAGGTACAACACAGTGAACCATCAAAAGTTCCAGACAAGTAGGATCAGAACGAAAACAAAATTCAGAAGCATATGATAAACCAAATTAATAATATCTAGGTCTAAACATTTAAAGGGCAATGAATCAGTATACAAAAAGATATCAGTCTCATCATTTATAACCTATACAGTGACAACATAGTGAACATTTCAATTGGTTAGGGAAATACAACTTGGATAAGCTCCATCATAATTAAAGAACTAAAATACAACAATTTTGTAAAATTAATGTGTACGGTATAAAGCATGAAAGCAAACAAATAGTAATTCAATAACTGACTACACAGTAGGACAAAATGGTGATAACGGATGTATTCCTTTCAACATTCTTCAATCCAAACCAGTACACATATTGACTTAATCCATTTGAATTGTTTGGGTACAACGAATATATATTTGATAAGAGGAAACTTACAGCATAAACAATGATTCAATGGTGATAATAGATGTCGCAGCAAATAACTACACTACAAAATCAAGTTATAAATGTAATTATTGTTTAAACTAGTTTTTGTAACTCAAAAAACAACAATCAAAGAAACACTCTACTCATGGGGGTTGGTTTCATATTGATTAATAATCTGTATACAACAAGAAGCCCAATTTGATGGGGTGAAAACTGGTTTTTGTTTGACCGCGAAGTACGGAAGGTGGTAATCAAATCAAATCTCAAGAGGGTTTCTTAAAGAGGTGATTTGACAAGTTCAAGAGGGTTCGAAGGTACAATCACTCAGAACTAATGAAACCCATAATCAATTGCTACTCAATCATGTAATCATACAAACATAAATTTCAATTAGGGCAATTTTTTTTTTTTAAGAAAATACAGATATAGTAGTACAGTACCTACTACCTGATAGAGATTCGAGAAGAAGCAAAGTGAAGAGATACAAGGTGGTGGTGATGGTGTGCTCGATTGAAGAAGAAGAAAAAAAACGAAAGAGAATGAGCCGCCTTTATCCTGTATTCCTGATAGTTTGTTACCTGTATCCTGTATGAGAACATTGAGAAGAATAGAAGATAGTTTGATAATGGCGGGTGGGCGGGTCGGTAGGGTGAGAGGAGCTATCACCCGTACCCGACCCACCAGATTACGGGTTTAAAAAAATCACCCGAACCTCCCAATGAGGCCTGTTTGGTAAATAACAATTAATTTCTAAAATTAGCAGTTAAAATACATCCTGATCCAAACAGACCCTTATTTTCATATTTTCCTTCGTATTTTAGTCTTCCCCCTCTCTCTCTCTTTTAAGCACACAACAGTGAAGTAGAAGAACAAAGAAAGAAACCAAAATTTTAAATCCAAACAAATCGTTGTCAGAATCAAAATTAAATTCAAACCCAGAATTAAGTTCAAAATTCAAGATAACCCTTTATTTCAGATTAAGATTTCAGTACTTATACAGAGAGATCTAGACTGATTTACAGTTCATCAGTTTGCTTAAGTTGAATCTGGTGTCTTTCATTCGATTCAACGAAGAAGAAGTTTTCTTGCCATAAACAAGTTATAATATTTCTGGTTCTTGGATTTTATTTCTCAGGTAAAGTTCTATTTCTTACTCGTTTTTTGGTTTTCTTGTTTATGTGTGAATCTCTTTGTTGATTATATGAAGAAGAAGAAATTAGGGTTTTCTTATTGTTGTTTTGAACAAAACCCAGACTGTAGTTTTGATATGATATTTGTTGTTGAAGTGATTGTTCTATTTTTACTCTATAGATGTTCTAATGGGTTTTGTATTGAGGAGGTAGTCATGTGAAGATGTTCTGTACTTGTTTGATAAGATGCTTGAATGAAAATTAGTTTCTTAACGTATCTTGACCTTCACTTCATACTGTAAAGGGGCAAAGGGTTTTGGGATTAGGAAAGGTTTGGTGTTGTTCTGTTATACATCAAATGCTTACAGTTACAGAAGCAGAAATCTTTACCAGAAGGCTTTGTTGAAGTTCGTATTTTATGTACGATGTATTGGTGAACTAGTTACGCTTAATGAAAACTCAATCTCTTTTTACCTATGTCAAGTTTTAGTATCAATCTCACACAAGGCAGATAAGGCCTTGACAAAGAGGTTTCTCCAGAATTGAATGATAGGTTATTCATTTGGTAAACGCAGCCCTGAGATCATCATTTAGAGATGTTTATCATCATTATATGTAATTTGTAAACTTCTGGTTCTTTGCTTGCACGCATATATAAATGTAGGTGTTCACCTGTGCATTGAATTGCATCACCTCGTATTTTCAAGGATACTAGTGATAAAACTGTAGTGAATAAAAATGGGTGTCTTATTATGATACAATGTGTGAATGAAAAGTGCATACCAATTTTTACGGAGATGTGAGGTCATCTAACTATGACATAACTGGGGTTATCTCACCGAATAATTGGTCAAAAGAAAAATTCTTCTTCTTTTTTTATACGAAACACTCTTCTGATCTTAATCTGATAGTTGGGTATGTTGTATCTTTTGCGCATAATGATCTATAATAATCAACCAAAATTTGTTTCTCATCAAACCAAAGCACCCAACTAAATTCCTTCATCTGCTACAAAATTTTATCTTTGTGAATCATATTGATAAGTTATTGCTTATATGAAATATGATTTCTATTATTTTCTGTTTTAATGGGAGAAACCATTAATCATTCAAGCTCATAATCAACAGAAGGACTCTGATTATTTGTTTTTGAAGCAGTAGGACTCTGATTGATTGATTTTTTCTTAAGATTGTATAAGAATATATGGTTTTTAATTTTTATCATTGTGATCAATACCTCCCATTTCTACTGGATCACCATTATACTTGTGTTTGGATGACATTCCTTTCTTTCGACTAAGAACACCATTTTTAATTCCATTTTTACCATCTTCAATTTCATAGTCATCCATGGTTACTGTATATCATCACCATTAACACCATCATCAATACCATTAACAACGACATTAAGCTTTCCATCTGCAGTTTCATTGGAGATTTGTTTTTGTTTGATGGGGTAATTTCAAGGTCATTGAGAAAAGAGATTCGTTTGGAGTAGTAACACATACGTATTGGCAGAAGAAGGAGACGAAATATTTGTCAATACGTGAATAACTCAGAACATTTCGGTGATAACTGGGGTTAACTCATAGTTAGATGATGTCACATCTCCTTGAATCCCACGATTATAAATCTGCTAGTTCAAATTTTTTTTCCAATTTTTACTCCCTTAGTTTGCATTTTGCGGTGTTTGAAACTAACTGCTCTGGTATTGGCCTTTTGGTATGTTTAGGTAAATGTTACTAGACATCTCAATAGATCATTCTCGTGGACTGTGGTTGAGTACGCTCGTTCTGATAAAAACATGCCTGCTATGACAAAGGTCAGTATACTAATTTGAAGCCTTGGGTTTTTATGCAGAATATGATTTCGATTTCTTAGCTCTTTATTTATTCTTAAACCTTAATCTGAAACAGAGTTTTGAGCACCACAATTTTGGGCACATATTTGACAAGCTTTCAGCAGAAATTGGAAGTCTAGTCGAATTTGAACTTCCAGACTGGGTGAAGGATCAGAATCCTAATACCTACACCTTCATAAAGCGCAGTATCCATATAGTACTTGAATAAATTAATATTGCTCTGAATGAACTAAATTATTTTGTGAAGGGACAAACACATTATCAGTATACCATGATCAGACCACATTTGCTAATTTGTATGTCCCTTTGCTGTTTTACTTGCTTAAAAAACCATGTAAATGGTCTTTTTTTATCTTGCTCTATAAGGGTTTTACTCTTTCTTTAAACAGCATACTGTATTTTGTGCTAGATTAGCAGATATGTAGTGATGTCTTTCTATCCTTGAAATTTGTTTATCTTGACCAACTAAAGATGTATATCTTTGTAAAAAGATGAAACGACGTTTTGATGATGATGGAATATTTTGTTCCTGCAAAGCTTCAAGTGAATCTACTGTGTGTGACAGAGATTGCCAATGCGGGTAAGAATTGTCTAGATCTTAAGTACTCCATTTAACTTCAAGTTGTAGTCTTATCCATGAAAGTTGATTTGAGGTAAATGTATCTTTCCTATGTAGGATGTTATTGTCTACTTGTTCGTCAAGTTGTGACTGTGGGGATTCTTGTCTCAATAAACCATTTCATCAACGGCCTGTTAAGAAGATGAAATTAGTGAAGGTATGCCATCTTACAAATGTTTCAACCTTATTCGTTTACCCAAATATAATGAAAAACTAATTAATTACAGAATCATGGGCACTTTGAGTTTCATGTAGTGTGTATGAGTTTTGTTACGGTGATGTAATGTTCTTTTTGTAGACAGAGAAATGTGGATCAGGATTAGTGGCGGAAGAAGATATAAAGCAGAAAGAATTTGTAGTAGAATATGTTGGGGAAGGTAACTTTTGTAAATGCGTTACAATCCAGATTGTGATGTTCTGCTGTGGGTATTTTAGTTCATTATTGTTTTAGAATATACTTCAAGTTACATACATTTTTTTTTAACTCAACTCAGTTATTGATGATAAAACATGTGAGGAAAGACTTTGGAAAATGAAGCACCGTGGAGAAACCAACTTCTATTTATGTGAGATTAATCGAGATATGGTGATTGATGCCACATACAAGGGAAACAAATCAAGATTTATAAATCATAGTTGCCGGCCTAATACTGAGATGCAAAAATGGTTCACCACTTTTCCTTACTCTGCCTGGCATTTGAGGTTTTATACTCTCGTATAACAGAACACTTATATTGCATTTCTCTTTTCAGGAGAGATAGTGGCGAAACTAGAATTGTCATTTGTGCGACTCGGGACATTAAAAAGGGCGAGCATCTAACCTATGACTATCAGTATGTGAACTTACATTGAACTTTTTCTTTGAATGTTCTTTTATGTTGCAGATGTCTATATGTTTTGTTTGGGATAGTCAAAATCATTCATGAGACTGTTCCCACTTGAGCTTTGGAATGTTTTATTTCTTAGATAACAAAGTCTAACAATTCCAGCAGGTTTGTTCAATTTGGTGCAGATCAGGATTGTCATTGTGGTGCTTCTGACTGCAGGCAAAAACTAGGGGCAAAACCTATCAAGCTGAACTGCGAGCTGGAAGGAGCTTTTCGTTATAAGACAAGACATGCATCTGTGTGTGAGCTGGCTAACTTTGTTTGTCTTTGGTGGAACATGACTGCATGAGAACCTCTGTTTATATTGTTAAACGGTTGCAGCTGTTTGTCTTATACGACGTATCCTTTCCAAATAAGTCATCATACCTTGGTGTCTGATAATGTCACAACTGATTCTTTTTTTTTTTTGCTGAAAACAACACTGATAATTGGTACAAATTTTGTCTTCTGTGAAGGGTTACACCAATGCAGATTTCCACATAGGTATGCAGTTTTACCTTTCATCAAATTGTGCAAGTTATATTACTTGAATAGTTCAATTAGATGATACCATGCCCATTAGGAAACACTCATAACCGGTATTGTAATTGTTCTTCGAATGTCTATACATCTGGTCCCTTCTTATCATAATCACTTTCTTTTACAACTCAGGGAGTTCGCAACCCAATGGACAAGATTGTTTTCATAATTGCATTGGAGAAATTATACGAGTTTTACACACTGACAAGGAGAGGTATGTTTATAATTTCTAATATGCTGGTCTCCTTGTCTGATCTTAGTTCAGTCTTACATAATGCTCAGAAGAATGATACTGTTATAGTGCACTAATATTGAATATGGCGACAGGCAACCTGTTTCTGCATTTGGGATTATAAAGCGGTTTGACAACGATTCAAAAAAACATACAGTAAGAGATTTTCATTGTGTAAAAAGTTGGCATGCAGTCATAGACACTAACTATGACTATGATGTATGACTTCTGACACCCTTTACCTATTTTCTTTGTGGCAGATTATGTTTGAAGATGGGGATCTCAAAATTCTTGATTTATCAAAAGTAGAATGGGAATTCTGTAACATTGCGATATCATAATCCAAACGTAAGCATCTTGTTTTTTTCTTATGTTCTTAGTTTCTCATTTGTTGACTGTTGAAGAATGAATTATGTCGCTTAGTTAACATAACAGAAGATTTTGATCTGATCATTGTCCAACTATCAGGCAATACCTTATTGCTTATCCTCTTTTTCGCAGGCTTCAGTTGGAGAAGCCTATTTGATGGAGTAGCAAACAACAGTATTTTTTCTGTATCTTACGCTGACTAGTTTACCTAAATCAGAAGGGTCTTGTAGTAACACAAACTGGAGTTTGAAGCTCCGCGGCATAGAATTCTGAATCAAGCTTGGATGGCTCAGTTCTGTCTGCCACTTTAGAGAGCACGCCTCCCTTTAGCATCTTCTGTATACTGATTTCATAGCCTCTTCGGGGCTTGATCTCCATTTCATTATTCTTTTATCATGTTCCTTTCTGATCATATTAGACTGGCAGCAGTAATATTCTCATGAACTATTGGAGTTTCTTCTCTACAACTCGAGACTTCTAATGGTGTAATATATTACTCGATAGAAAGACTATTCTGTATTGTTGTACACTAAAGATTCAACGACCATGTCTTCAAGATTAATTTTCTTAGTGTGTTATAGATCAAAACAGTCTGTAATTTTCTTAGTGTGTTATAGATCGAAACAGTCTGTCAGAAATCTTACGATACAACTGGGAATATACGAATCAAACTTTAACAATGTGTAGTGTCCACTTAATTCTATATGTTGTTGTCAGATATATTTCCTCTTTATGTCTGTCTGCTGTATGTAGTAACAATATCTTTTATAACGCGCCAGAATAATTACTTGGATTTCATTTGCGTTTTAAAGATGCAGATGGAAATACACAGCATGATTTTGCTTTCTTAAAGAAGATGAATAGCATAATTTAGAAGACAACTACTCATTACTGGATGTTTTATGAAATCATACATGAATAGACTAATGTATTCAACTTTCGCTCTTAATCAGACTATGAAACTGATAAGTACCCGCTTTTTACTGTTAAGCTCTGCCCAGTCGAGCTGCAGTTTGTTTCTGGTTGTTGCCAACACTTGGTGAAGGTGTTCTGCTGGCAGGGTAAACCTGACTTGGAGGAATCATTCTTTGGAACTGAGGATACCTGTCAAACTCGTCGTCACTGCTATCGTATAACCCTCGAGTCCTGGACAACTGCACACCGATAGCTAATAGTAGAGCTAATACCTGTATATCAACAAACAATATCCAGATAAGTTCGAAATTTCCATTGACCAAATAAAAAATCTGAGATTGCATTTTACAAGTTTGTAAATTACCTCTAAAATGACTACTCCAAGAGCAACCCATCTCAGTATTTTCCAGTTTGATTCCATGAAAGCGTAGATTGAGTAAAGTTTCCCAGTTTTATCCTTTGGTATACTCTGTCAAAAGAAAATGTTAGTTATGAAAATAAGTTTTATGTTTAAAAAATTCAGGATAAGGAAATCAACAATAAAAGTAGTCTTCACCTCTATCCATCTGCGATCAAAGGCTACAAAAGCTCCAAGACCGATCTCGGATAACACTAATATCACCATGAACACAGAGTACTGGTAAACATAATTAAGAAAATGACAGAAAACTAGAAAGGAAAATAAAATAACAATTAATGTCAGCTTGAAAGCGAGTAAGAAATCTTTTATGTCTGAAGGATACGAGATACAGACAACAGCGATTTTTGGCAGCTATTCCTATACATCCTGAACAAGAAATAGCAAAGAGGATTGTGCCAACTGCGATGAAAAAGATTAGAAACCTGCAAAAGATCGAAAAATAGCAGTCATGTAAGCAAGCAGTAAAATTGAATTTTCTAGAAGTAAGATTAAAAATGATTCATAACATCGTTAGTA
>JAJJMC010000520.1:109884-122356 GCA_023531435.1 Papaver californicum | reverse complement strand
AGTTTTCTGAGTGTCGAGCTTTGGGGAGGGTTTTCTTGCGATCATCCGGTAGAACTATTGCTGTTGGGATTATAACCCGTATAATTGAGTAAATTTTGTTATGGTTGCAAGATACAATTTTTCTTGCCCAACCCAAGTTGGCTCAGATGTGTATCGGTAAACTAATTTAATACAATTTCACAGTTTTAAGATTAGTTTACACTATTTTCTGTCAGAACTAACCCCAAAGAGAATACATTTGATTCCTTAATGTTTTAAATGCACTCACCTCAGACCTGCAGCATAAAAACAGCTATTTGGGCCAAACATGTACATAAATCATCACCACACTCGAACAATTACAACACAAGAGTTTGATTCAACCATTACCAACTGGACTTTACAGGCAACAAAGCATATTAAACATACACACCCAAATAAAGATCACTTTAAGAAATATATTTTGATTTAGTGATACTTGTTTTTTTCCGACTCAATTGATTTTGATTTATCTGGATCTGATTTATAATCTGATATTTAATTCGAATTGAATAAGATCTAAACAAATAAGGTACACAATAAGTAATGTATGTGTAGCATGTCATATGCAGATATGCTTGCAAAACACAACTATACCCAAGACATGACATGATGATGTTGTTTGGCAAATGAAAAGGGAAGAAGAGTAAACGAGTAGGACACGTCAAAGAGTTTGCCTTTTTGTTTGTTTTGATAATCCCTATTCTATTCTATGTCCCAAGTCTTCTTCTTCTCTTTCAAAACCCCTAATTCCTTTCCCCCCCCAAATTTTGTAGTGATTAGATCCTCAGTTCAGCTTCCTCAGCTCCCAAAGATCTTCTCAGGTAACTCAAATTTCAGTCCTTGATTTTATTTTATAAAACCTAATTTTACTGTGAAGTTGTAAGTTGTTTTTTAAAAGATTTAAACCTAATGAAAAACTTGTTTTATTTATTTGAATTTGTTCAATTTTCTTGTTAAGCATGAGGAATCAAGCATGTTCTGATTAGGGTTTTCCTTGTTAACTGATATTTATTGGGTTTGATTATATTTGATAGAACGCCCAAATTGAGTTGACATGAAAAATTTAGTTTTTCTTGAACTGAAAAGAGTATTATCTTGTGTAACTGTAGAAAGAGGTTTTTTTTTTGTAGAAAGTAGAAATTGGATGTGGTGGTGGTGGTGGGGTGGGTTGGTGAGGTGGAAGGAAGGTTCTCGTTAAGCTTAAGGCGAAAATGTATGTTGTAATTGAGGTTGAGATAATGATTTTTTATATTTTCGTGCTTATACGTCTTTTGTGTGCAGGTGATTACTATATTTGTCTGTATGACTAGGTGATGAAGAGTAGTAGCTCGCCTGAGAAAGTTGGGTCACCTGATAAAATTCCTGATACGAAAACTTTACTTGATTCCCCTTCTTGTACAGATTCAACACCTACTGTTAGTTTAGAACAAAATACAGCATCTGTTAGTACAGAACAAGTTTTACCGTCTGTTAGTGCAGGACAAGATTCAACGTCTATTAGTGCAGAACAAGAAGTTTGTGATACTACCAAGTCTGCAAAGGGTTCTCTGTGGTCAAGCTTCTTTCCGTCTAGTTTCTCAGTGTTTGAAGCGTACAGTGACGCATCTCAGTGTGGAAAGAATTCAACTGATGTTAAAAGTGCCAATGGGTGGGCAACAACTATGAAGAGAATTGTGTCTGGTAGTTCAATGAGGGCACTCCGAGAGCGGTTAATAGGGCCTAGCAATACTGGTGTTTCTAGCTCAACTAGTGAGATATGGTTTCTAGGCGTTTGTTATAAAATTTCACCTGAAGATTTGTCTAGTGACCCAACTCATAGTAATGGGTTAGTTGAATTCGTAGATGATTTCTCGTCAAGAATTTGGATGACATATCGTAAAGGTTAGTTTTGCATAAAGTATATGCTAGTTATGTTTGAATCAGTTAAATATATGCCGTGTATAGCATCAGTGATGAAACGGTACCGTCTGTTGCTTTGTAGGTTTTAGTGCAATTGGTGATTCAAAGCTTACAAGTGATGTCCACTGGGGTTGTATGCATAGAAGCAGTCAAATGCTTGTTGCTCAGGTATTCCACTTCTTTCAACCCTCAGATATGTTTTTGTTGATTTTTCTTTAGCTTATGTTAATTAAAGTAATGAACATATATTTCATGCTTCAGGCATTGCTATTCCATCACCTAGGCAGATCCTGGAGAAAACCCTTCGAGAAGGTAGGATGTAAAGTTTAATACCATTTCCTATGCGGTAAATATTTTTAAGAGTATTGAAGCATGCATTGATCTCGGCATTCTTTAGATCCCTGTGTGTCTGATGCTTACTTGTTGATTGTGCAGCCATATGACCAGGTGTGTATTCAGATATTAGACCAATTTGGTGATTCTGAATCATCTGCTTTTTCAATACATAATCTAATTCAAGCTGGGAAAGCATATGGCCTTGCTGCTGGCTCATGGGTGGGACCATATGCCATGTGTCGATCATGGGAAACTCTCGCACGCTTGAACAGAGAGCATGCTGACCCTGAGAAGGACCTTACATCATTGCCAATGGCTGTACATATTGTTTCTGGTGATGAAGATGGAGAACGAGGTGGGGCCCCAGTGCTATGTATTGAAGACGCTGCTAGACATTGCTCTGAGTTTGGGAAGGGCCAAGCTGATTGGTCTCCTATTCTTCTACTGGTTCCACTGGTTCTTGGACTTGAAAAAGTTAATACCAGGTTCGTTAACCTTTGAGTTGTTTTTGGTATAAATTAGTTCATAACATATACTATTCCGCTAAGTGTTTTATCCCGTAAGTGATTTCGTTGTTTGCTTAACCAGATCAGTAAATTTACTTGACTAACCATGGCCAGTTGACATAAGTTCATAAAACAGTAGTAACCACTTCTGGAAGTCGATAGAAAATTTAGTGGTGATCAAAAGGCTAGGTGGTTCGATCTCAACTATTTGGCCCCCTTAATCCGTTCAAAACTAAATCTGAGATTTTCTTAGTTTGTACTTAGAACTTGATGCACTTCTAATATTTGCATAATTGTACTTCACATGTCATCATTTAAAATGCTTATGTTTTCATTTAGCTCAAATTTTTCATCAGGTATATTCCATCGTTACGGGCAACATTTACATTTCCCCAAAGCCTGGGAATCTTAGGTGGGAAACCTGGGGCGTCAACTTATATTGTTGGAGTTCAAGATGACAAAGCTTTTTATCTTGATCCACATGAAGTTCAACAGGTATATATTATCTTAAGCTCTTTTTTTTTATGCTATTCATATCTGCTGAAAACTTCACATTAGTTTTCCATATAACAATTTAACTTCCAAAATCGTGGTCCTTCATAGCCTCCTATTATGGTTTTTTACTGTCTTGTGACTTGTCTATGTTTCAATAAAATTTTACGCATTCTGTAGTCATATAATTATGGTCCTGCTATCAATCTGTTCATTTCTGACAATCTATCTGGCATGATCTATTGTTAGTTGTTATCATGTTGTGAACCGCTGCATCAGAGACGGAAAATAAACACTTGAAAAGCCCAAATTTATTTGCCACCATTTATCCATTAGAGGAATCAATATGGACATGATTACTATACTTTTTCCTACATTTTTTCTTTTCCCTTTGAAATACTTTTTGGTTTAATTTTCCCTCAAATGGTGATTATTTACTCATCAGTAGGAGACTTTTGAACTGTCTTTTATGTTCTTGTTTCCTTTCATATTGTCACCTTTTCATGAGTATGTGTTGTGAAGGCATGGCTGATTCAAAGAGAATTCCGAGAGATCGATTATTTGTAGTAGTATGCTGAAGTACATGTTTTGATGTATCTTTGTATTGGCTAACTAAATCTGGTTGTTTATTAAGGTGGTTGAACTCCGGAAAGAGAATCTTGAGGCTGATACTACATCATACCACTGCAGGTATATAAGTTGTTCATACAAGCAGTATAAATCAAGTTTATCCAAATTAATATTTGCATTTCTGACATCTTGATCTTTCTTATACATTCATCTCAGTGTTGTACGAAACCTTCCCCTCGACATGATCGATCCATCCTTAGCGATTGGGTTTTACTGCCGTGACAAAGGTAGGCCGACTTTTCCCTTTGATTGTATTTATAATTAGTTTGGGTCCTGATAGGGAGGAGGCTTACACTGGTTCATTTGCAGATGATTTTGATGATTTCTGTGCTCGAGCTTCAAAGTTAGCAGAGGATTCTAGTGGTGCACCATTGTTCACCATAACAGAGTCACGTAGTCTGCCGAGGGAAGTCCAAAACAGAGATGTAACAAACGAACATGGACTACATAGAGAAGATGGCGATAACTTAGATATGGAGATCATGAGTGATTTAGAGGACCATCCGCAAGGGGATGAATGGCAGCTTCTCTGACGATGAGAAATGGAACTGGGAATGAAGTTTGCTTTGACATCTGTTGGTACCACGCCATGGGGCAAAGTTATGGATCTTAAATTCAGGATGCATTTGATTTCTCTTATCTAAGATTTGACGACCTCACTTTGTACATTGTCTCAAGGAGAGAACTACAACTTCATCTCTCTGGTTTACAAAATTTGATAGCACCATGTAAGATATATTCTAAGGGCTGTCCATTCTTTTAAATACCAACCATTGTTCATTTCATCGCACGTTTCAATCTGGATTCTTGATTTCTTTTTTATGCTTGGGTATCAGAGCAGTTGGTAGAAGTGGTGGTAGTTCAGAATCCGATATGGCCGTCCGTTTGTAACTCAAATGAGTGAGCTACGCACTTGAACTAAGCTGAACTCTTGCAATCAAAGAACCTGAGTAAAACCATCACTAAATTTTATTTTTAGTCCATGTAATGCGTGGTCTATACTTGCTGCTGGCGCATTTCTGCTTTAGTCATGATGACTGATATAGACGGTGCATTTCTGCAGTAGCCATGATGACTGATCGACGATTACACGATTTACATACAAACTAGTAGTCATCCCAAACACATTGTCTCAAGGATAGAAATACAACATAAAAATATTAATAACATAAAATAGCCGACAGGAAATGAACTACTTACTGGACTGTATAGCATATAAACTCGATGACTTAAGAATTTAAATAGTTATGAATGAATGTCTTCTCTGACTGGCCTATAAAATGGTAGGAATTTGTTCACTTGTACCTGTTAGTTAAAAGAGCTAAACAAGTTACAAGATCAATTTTTACGAGTATAGAAAATTTAATTTTTTTTATCTGACTCATCTGGGTTTGACTCGTTCTGATATGACTGTAATCACCTGACTCAATGTGTTTATTTTTTGAGTCTGTGGTTTGGCCCAATAAGTCAGAGATATTTTATACCTGATTCAAATGGTTTCGAATCAGGGTTAGATCTAACTTAGTTTGCGAGTCAGATCTGACTCAAAATAAAAAACAAACGATCTGATATCTGATTCTGACCGAATTAGATCCAGATACCGAATCAGCAAAAAAAAAAAAAACATGGTGTAAGTTAGGTTTTGGGTATAAGATTAACAATTCCAGCTGCTATTAGAACCAGGACATTTGTGATCATAAAAATCAAACATTTCATAACAACTTGGTGCCGAAAATATTCTTCGGCTTTTCATCAGCTAGGTAAAATTTAAAGTTAATTATTTACTTTTCTTATGTGCATAAAGTGCATATTTCTTTCAAATTCTTTGTATAGATGGACTGTAAAATCGAACTTTATAACAAAGCTCTAAACTTTGCAATATTGCTTCTTCATGTAAAATGGGTTTTCATTTCTTTTTGCCAACAAAAAATCCTTGTCAATGTCACTTGCTACAAACAAAAATCTTTCCTTGATCTTCTTTTACCAACTAGGTTGAGCATATGACATTACAAAATTTGTGCTTCCCTTTGGGTCTTAGTATCACATTATCGAAATTGACAATTGAGTCCATGTGTGTTACTGTCTTCAACCTAGCTGAGTCATAAGTGGACACATTGGTATATAAGGATTTCTGCGCTCTATCTTCGAAGTTGGCAGAGGAATCTAGTGGTGCACCATAGTTCACCATAACAGAGTCATGTAGTCTGCCAAGGGAAGTCCGAACCAGAGATGCATCAACTGAACATGGAGGACAAAAATTAGTGCAGTAGAAGATATAACTCATATAAGTGCACTCTTGAGACCAAGCTAAAAAAATTTCCAAAGCATTTCACTCATGGAAAAAGGATTTACCAAAAAAAAGAGAGAAAAAACTTCCACGTCCCAAAGATTAAAACAAAGGCAAATCACAGATGAAAAGAATAAGCCAATAAACAGAAAGTTGGATCACTAGATTTGGAGGCATGAAAATAAAAACATATTTGGAAACAACTACGAAAAGGAATGTACTCTTGAGTCCATATAGGAGGGCGAGTAGAAACTGATAAAAAATGATGCAACCGCGTACTACAGAATGTTCTTTCACATGAATCACTTTCACCCTCACGACGATCCCATAAATAAGCTGCATTAATCTACTTCAATTCGTCTCGAATGAAAAACTAGCTTGAAGTAATCATGGCATAGGTCCTCGCCAATTCTTCACATCACTGAGGCAGTTCCTGAATGAACCACATTTATATCAATCAGTTACAGTGTTACGAAAGCTGAATATATATATAGAGAGAGGGAGAGAACTGACCTGCTACTGGTGATTTTTGCTCACCCAGCAAATTAATATGATCAACGAACAGTGTATCAAGAGATTTATAGGATTTCAAATCATATTGTATAGACTCTTTCAGTTTGTCGCAATTGTTGATCCATAACTTACGCAGAGAAGTCCATGAGTGTAAATCAGGCAGGGACGTTAAAGCAGGACAATCTGCCAACTTCAATGAGTAAAGATAACTGCTGTTGCTGTTCCTGCTGCAAGCATCCTCCCCGCTTAGAAGAACAAAACCTTGAAACTTAGAACATCTTGAGATGGACAGAGATTGAAGTTGATTATTGTTGTGGATTGGGAAAAATATAAGATCCGGAGAATCTTCAATAGAAAGGCAGTGTATTTGTTCTCCTCCACGACTGGCTAAGATTGAGCCCACTGCCTTGTCGTTGGTGTTGCATAATTCCAAGCTGCTTAGAGAAGAAAATGAGAAGATCGGTGTGCTTCTCAATTTACAGCAACTACGAATGATCAAACTTCTAAGGCAAGGGAATGAGTTATGATAAGCTGGAGGAGGAGCAACCCATTCTTCTAAATTATCTATATATTCAATTCTCAACTCAAGTAACGAAGGGAATAACGGTGGAGGAACTATGGATGATGATGATGTGGCTGTAGTTTTTGCAGTCTTCTTGATCCTCACCGTCAGTGGTGGAACCAGAGGTTGACCAGGTTGTGTTCTTGCCCATCCAAGCTTTAAAAAACCCAAATTCCTTGGAAATATTTCTGTAGCCCATGTATAAATCCCACCCCAATTATAAACCATGACCATGCTGCTTTCTTCGTCTTCTTCTTGATGATAAAATTCTTTACCCAAACGCTTCAAAGACCTCATTTTAGATATGGTAAGAACCTTAAGACATGGGAGAAGACCTAGTGATGGAAGCTTCTCACAACCGTTGCAGTTCTGTAAACATAATTCTACCAAATTTGGAAGGCAGCAAGACGATGAATCATAACTCCCGATCCACCTAGGAAGCTTTGACCCACCAAAACTATCTATCTCTAATGTTCGTATGTTGGAATGCGGTTGGAGACGTTCCAACACCATACTATCATTGATTTCCTCTTCGTTCCAATGTAGCTTAAGAACTCGAATGCTTTGCTTGTCGTGTAACCTTGCTCTATCGGCATCTGTTGGACCTCTCACATTCTCCAGATTTCTGATCACCAACACCTGAAGCAAGTTTAAGTCTGCTAACTCTTTGATGCCGCTTTGAAAAATGGTACTGAGGGGCTTTACTTTCCTCACCATGAACGAATCTAACTCTTCAAGGCAGGTTAGCTTGTCTATACCGCTTGGCATTTCATCATATTTCTCTCTACGGAGTGTAAGACGTCTCAATTCCGACCAATTCCGAATATCTTTAGGAAGTGCACACTCATGTCCTAGTTCCATTATCTCCAGATTGCAGAGGTTGCTGACGCAGGATTCAGGCAACACTTTGATGTCAGTACCATTACAATTAAGGTACCTTAGATGTTTTAATGCCCCAAAGTTGCTAGGCAATGCTTTTAATTTCCTGCAACCCACAAATTGGACCGTCCTCAAACTGTTGATGCCAGCGACTGAATCAGGTAACGCCTCAATTGCTGTAGATGAAATATCAAGGCGATTTAGATGTTCAAAAGACCCCATTTTTACAGGTAAGACCTTAAAATCAAGGCAACGATAGAGATCCAGTGTCTGCAAGTTAGTAAGCTTAACAATACAATCAGGTAGTACATCAATATCCGAACATGAAAGATTAAGGTGTCGCAAAAGTGCCAAATACCCAATGTCCTTGAGTATCATATGAACGTTAATGCACCGATGAAGCACAAGTGTCTGCAAATTGTAGAATTCGCTGATCATGGAAGCTCCAGATACTTTTTTGAAATCTGAATGTGAGAGATTGAGGTACCTCAAATGTTTAAGTTTAGAAGTGAAAGATGCAGTGTTAATTAGATTGTGTTCACCAGGAAAACTTACTACCCTGAGGCGCTTGCCCCTCAATATATAGCTAACTCCTGGATACCTGTTCTTTAGGATAAGGATCGACCGTAATCTGTTAGCTGTATGCAGCTCCTTGCAATTATCTTGTGATGCTCCTTGTAAAACTAAGCGACGAACTCCATCTGGATTTTTTTCATCTGTTCCATGTTGTTTCGAGATTCCATGATTGCCGGCGACCTTAAGTGCAAGTTCATGCACTATACCTTGAATTTTGCATCTTTGGATGTCACCTAGTTCATCCTTCTTTACATCATAAAAAATGAGCATGAAACCAAACTGTTGAAATATTCATTTGCAATATCTTCAGGCGATTTTTGATGTTCACCATAATATAACGGAATGAATCCTTCCGCCACCCATAGTTGAATCAATGTTTCTCTATTGATTTCCCAACCATGAGGAAACAAAGAGGTGTAGGAGAAACATTGTTTCAAATTTGGGGAAAGCTCATCAAAGCTCAATTTCGATATTGACATGATTCTTTCCTTGTTGTCTGCTGGTTCAGTTAACATGTCACTGTCTCTAATAGACAACCAATCACGCTCGCTTTTTTTTAAGTGCATGAGACCTCCGAGAAAATATGACACAAATGGCGAACCATCACATTTACTCGCTATCTCAATTCCTATTTTTGCCATATCCAGTGTGTCAACTGCTCCACCAGGAGAGAATGCCTTGTTCTTCATGATAGACCAACATTCATTTTGGGGTAATTTTTGTAAAGCATATGGTGGAATTATAGGGCTCACAGTGGATGCAACTGCGCCAATACCTGCAGTGACTAAAATTTTACTCCCTGGAGCACCTACAGATAAATAACTCCTAAATTTGACCCACTCATCAGCATCTGCACTCAACATGTCGTCGAGTACAAACAAGAATTTCTTCCCAGCCAACTTTTCCTGAACTTTCACTACAATTTCCTCATATTGTAGTCTATCAAAATCATCACATTTTGTATGGTTAATGGACTCCAGTATATTTCTAAGGACTTCTTTGACATTAAAACCATTAGATACAGAAATCCATAATCTTGGTTCAAAATTACTTTTTATCAATTTATCCTGGTAAACTACTTGAGCTAAGGTAGTTTTTCCAAGTCCTGCCATACCCACTACGCATATGATAGAAACTTCTAGACAGGATGCTAATGATGCTGATGTCGATGTCATTAACATGTTTATTATATTTGATTTGTTTGTCTCTCTACCAAATATTTTCGATGTATCTAGAATGAATGATATTGGTCGGTTTGGGGGCACAAGAGTTTGATTATGATAAGAACTACTAGTGATTTCAAACTTAAACTGATCCATATCGGCAATAATTTCTCCTAACCTTGAATTGATATTCTTAAATTTGGAAGACATCTTAATATGAAATGCAAGTGGGTTGGAGGATGAAACAAAGAATTGTCGTACCATATTTCCCTCGTTTCCCTTCACCTTTCGGCGTATGGCTTCATAAGAGTACACATCCAAAACGTCATCAGCATCATAAATAACATCTTGAAGCTTTCTCAACCAGCGGCTCACAGATTCATCGTTCACTTGCCTTTTTCTAGCATCACATATTACCGGCAGAATCCCGTCCAAAGTGTCTCTAAGCTTTTTCAGCTCATCTGGAACACCCCAACCCATTCCAATATGTTGGTCAGCAACAGATATCAAGTTCCTGATATTCATATTTTCGCAGCCTGTCACCCAAAACTATGATGATGAGATCAAAAGAGTTAAGAAAGAAAACTTGTCAAAATCTCAATCTAAGAAGTATAGTTGATGAGCTTTTGTGACTAGTAATCAATGATTAAATTCAAAATATAAATAAAAAAAAAGAAATTAAATTCAGTGATTAAGTAATCAGTAATAATGATGATGTGGTTTTCGATGTTTATTAATTAATACATATCTGGCTGGCTTTGTTCAATGAGTCGTGTGTTTATGTCAATGGTTGTAATGCGTGGCCACTCATTTGACTTCGTTAAAAGGATCCCTTGATTTTGGCATCTTAACAAGGAATAGGCTCGGTCGAAACATGCACAACGGTAAGCTTTCATCGAGCATATTAATTAAAAAACTCAAGTGTTTTTATACGTTACTAGAGTCTCCCGTTTGATACCATCAAACACGGTGACAACCATGTGCAACGACAGACTTACGTGGTGCATTTAAACAACTGAGATCATTCCATGTAGTTACTGTTGGATTGAGAATGTACAAAAGGAAAACAAAGGTTACGAATACACAATGGATAAAAGAAGAGTTACCAGGGGGGGTGCCACATGAAAAAGAATCCCAACTGAAAATCAAGGAAGCAAAAGGAGCTAGCCTGTTCTAGCTCTTATACAGTTCTTTCTGGGTTTTTTTACCTCCGCCTTTCTCTTCTTTTCTTCTTCCTTCTCTCAGTGGTTCAATCTTGCTGTACCCCTCGCTTTTTTGATCAATGCAATTTATTCTTTATCAATCCAAAATAAAATAAAAAAGGAACACATAAATAATCAGGGTAGTAAAATTTCACTCAAGAATGCATTGTTGTCTTAACTGTAGTTGCTACCACTTGTTGGAGATCTTGTTATTCCTAGGTATTATTATTCATAGCATTCATAACAAAGCAGTGCCCTACCATTCTCAAAAAAGTAGTACCGCCACCTTGAAACTTAATTAATTGAACTACAGTTAGTCAACAAAGATTGCATCGAACAGATGGGCTCCATAAACAGAAGCTTTCATTAAAGAGAAAAAAGCATATAGAGAACGAACCAGAATATTTATAAGACATATTATGGATCTCTATAGCTTCATGTTTTTTTTAAAAAGAAAATGTCTAGAGATTCGTGTTCTTTGTTGTTTAGTTACCCTATGGCTATCAGATAACATTATCTATTAATGATGCATGAGGAACTAATGTTCAAGTCCCTAGTATGCGAGCAAACTGCAAATCCTTTGAATCTTGGCCAAACTAACTTACTCCTTCCCATAGCCCTTACACTTACCTCTCTGCTTGTTTTTTTTTTTGGTTTTTCTCTAGCTATATATCCTCATTATCAACATTTCCCTTGCAACTTCTCATATCAAATCCCCATTAAACCAACTATATATCCTCTTCATCAACTACATTTTGGCTTGCTGAAATAGATTAAGGGTTCTTCCACTTGCAGAGGTTAGATTGGGATATTTTCAGATTCACAGATGGATTAGAGCTAATCCTAATATTGTTAATTTTTGTCAATTTACCTCTACTGTGAACTGACAAAATTTTAACAGCTAGCCAAACGGAAGGTCACTCAGGAGCTAAGAACCAACACCTACTGTTGAATTCACGATAACAGAGACTTATCCTTCTTCTGCGCTGAAGCCACCTTAATGACATAATGCATTACTGGTTTCAGAAAATATAACTAATAAAATATGCATTATAATAGTAAAGAAGAGATAACCTCTTGGATTCTATATCTAATAGGATATTAATTACAGCTTTTTTTAAGAGATGATCATTAAGTATTACAGCCTGCAATTTGTTTGCTCCAGTTGGGGTGTTGGGATTTGAATTAGCTAATTAATGAAGTCGTCTCCCATGTGTATATCGTTTGTGTTGACTGATCTGTAATTATTATGTGTTAATTAGCACTTAACAGAGATCTCTAGACTCTAGTTACTACCAATCAAGAAAACTAACAAAGATCACAATCTGCAGAAAAAAATTGAAGCAAGAGAGAGAGATTGAGAGAGAGAGAGAGAGAGAGAGAGAGAGAGAGAGAGAGAGAGAGAG
>JAJJMC010000520.1:54741-109874 GCA_023531435.1 Papaver californicum | reverse complement strand
AGAGAGAGAGAGAGAGAGAGAGAGAGAGAGAGAGAGAGAGAGAGAGAATGGTTGATGCTATTGCTACATTTTTCTTGGAGAGATTAACAAGCTGGATTGCTGCAGAAATCAATCTTCTGCTGAGCCTAAGAGAAGAAATAATTTCGCTTCAGAGTAATCTCATAAGTTTATCTTTGATGATCGAAAGAGCGGATGAAAGGCGTAGATCAGATGCACTGGTGAAGCAATGGGTAAGAGAAGCACGTGCAGCAACATTTGATGCCGAGGACATTATCGACGAATTCATGTTCAACATAATTCACCAACCACGACTAAATAAAAAAAGTGGAGCAATCACTAGGTGCTTGAGAAGTTCCATAAGCAAACCCCAACGGTTATCTTTTATGCGGGAACTCGGGTATCAAATCAGGGAAATCAACCCCAGGTTAGAGGTACTTTTTAAACGTGGCAGGGATGAGATGCATCTCCATGAAATTGCACAAATTGCTGGTGGTGGCATTGAACACATGATAAATGAAAGAAGAGCTGCAATTGCTACAGAAGAACATCGTCGCGGCCGAGTCCAGATTCATGAGGGTAGTAGAAACAAAGTCACCAATTCATTGTTGATGGGTGATGATCGACTGCGCATCATTTCGATCGTAGGGATGGGTGGTGTAGGTAAGACTACTTTGGCTAAGAACGTTTACAATAATGATACTGTTAGAAGAAGTTTTTGCCCTGCATTTTGTTATGTATCACAAGCTTATTGTTTGAGAGATCTTTTAAGGAGCATCAAGAGATGCTATACTATCGTCCCTGATGATGAAGAGGTATCACAGCAGAACCTTTATCAGTATTTGCGGGGAAGAAGGTACTTGATAGTGTTAGATGACATCTGGAGTATAGAGACTTGGGATTGCATAAAAAATGCTTTTCCAGATGATACGAACGGAAGCAGAATATTGCTCACCACTCGCTTCAAACGTGTAGCTTTGTATGCTGATTCCTTGTCTGATACGAACATTCATGAGTTGGGTGTAATAAATGAAAACGAGAGCTGGGAACTCTTTCTCAACAAAATGTTCCCATTAGGTGGAAACCACAATGCCAAAGACGTCGAAGCTGGTGTTTATAACTGGGTTAAAAACTTTATTCTACGCCTCCGCCGCCGCCGCCCCCTGGTTCCGCCACTGCGCAATGCTTTGTGCCCTCAAGATTTGGAGGACTTGGGGAAGCAGATGGTGGAAAAGTGTCGTGGGTTGCCTCTCGCAATAGTGGTGTTGGGAAACCTTCTATCGAGCTGTGAAAGGACCCGAGCTGTGTGGTCTAGAGTGAATGACGGAGCAAGTTGGCAATCATATCAAGATGATGATCCTTACAAATGTTTGAAAATTCTAGCATTGAGCTATCATGCCTTGCCTACTAAGTTGAAGTTGTGTTTTCTCTATATGAGTCTTTTTCCCGCAGGTAGTGAGATTCGTGCTACAAAGCTATTTCAATACTGGATTGCAGAAGGATTTGCTGAAAAGAGACGAGGATTAACAGCGGAAGTCGTCGCCGAGGAGTACTTGGAAGAATTAATCAGCAGAAACATGATTCAGGCTGGTAGATTGAGATGTGATGGAAGGGTAAAAACTTGTCACATCCATGCTCTACTTCGTGAAATCTGTCTTGCCGAATCTAATGAAGACCAGTTTTCTCAAATATATGGTAGCATTGACGATTTTCATCTAAATTCCCAGAGCTTTCGTCGAGTTGCTGTTTATTGTGGACGAGACATGCAAAACAGGGAGCACCTATCAGATTTTCTTTACACACGGATTCGTTCTTTGATATGCCAGGGTGTACGCTTTGAGGGAGGTAACTACTTGAGTTTATTGTTCAGGGGTTTCAAATTACTAAGGGTGTTGGACTTTAACGGTCTCAGTGAAGGGCTTGTTTCATTACCGAAAGAGTTAGGAGAACTTGTACACCTGAGGTACTTGAGCTTAGAGAAAACTATGCTACAAAACATTAACACCAGTTACTTCCGTAAACTTGTCAGTCTACAAACTCTAAACCTCAATGAGTGTATTGATACACTCCTGCTGGATGATCAGATTTGGAGCCTGCAAAACTTGAGACATTTATATTTGGGTAGTATTAGACCGGCAGCAAATGTGAACATGTCTACTACCACTTTGGGGATAGGCAAACTCATAGATCTCCAGTCCTTAAGCATTCAGGCTGGGGATTGGTTATCTGGTGGCGGGTTGAAAAGGCTGACTTCTCTTAAGAAGTTAAGGATAGATAAGTGTTTACATTCACACTCAGCTGTTATCGCAGACACTGTTGCACAACTTAATGGCCTTCAATCCTTGGAACTGCTATCTGAAGGAGCACCCCTGATATCCATCCAGCTCTCAGGCCATACTCGCCTCAAAAAGTTACATTTAAAAGGAGAGATGTGGGAATGGACAACATCTGTTTCATTCCCGCCAAACCTTTGTAAACTAACCTTGAAGTGGTCATGCATAACGGAGGATCCAATGCCGGTGTTGGAAAGGTTACCTAACTTAACATTTCTACATTTGGGATTTAATGCATCTGATAGAAATCAAATGGTTTGCTCACCAGGAGGTTTTGCACACCTTCAAGTCTTGCAGCTTTACTCGCTGGAGAATCTAGAGGAGCTGATAGTGGAAAAGACAGCATTGGAAAGCCTTACGAGTATGAGTATTGAAAAATGTGTACAATTGGTGATGGTTCCTGATGGAATACAACAATTGACTGCACTCCAAGAATTAAGGGTAGCTAATATGCCACTTCATTTCCGGAGGCGGATAGTAAAGGAAGACGGAGACGATTGGAACAAGATCAAGCATATTCCTTCTTTGATTGTAGTAGGTTTTTAATTTTTTCTTAACTGCAGCATGTTGTTGTGTTATTATGATTGCTGATTTATATTCATTGTTTTAGCTTAATAATATGTAACAAAACCTCTTTTCCTATTACAAAGAAAGAAACATTCAAGTTGTATAATGAGTAAATTGTTAATCCTTGGTATCAGAAAGAGGTTTTCTATGAATTTTACTGTCAGTACTTCGTATCACTAAATAGTGTCTATTCCTGTAAACAAGTGCATATACTAGGAATAATTCAGGGAGCCGTGATGACATCTTCCCAACACCTACTTCAAGAAAGTTACACCAGACTAATTTCCTTGGGGTATTGTTAATTGTGAGTCAAAACTAACTGGCTAGCTCGATATCTACATTATACTTAATCGTTGAATAAAATCTTCCTAATTTCTTCGCAATGATTCCGACAGACCGGACGTAGAAATATACACAAGCAATAATACTAGATGACCACTGCCATGGTGTGTGTGTGTGACACAAGTCACAAGTGACATTCGCATAACGAAGAAAATCAGGTTGTAGCTCTTACCGTTTGCAGTCGTAGTTCATAAAGCTCACAACCTTCAAACGCACTCCGCATGTAATAATACTGATCCCTGTCATAAAGCACCTGTAAAACAATACTAATCAGGAATACAGCAAAGATTTGATCACAATATAAACAAACTGTTAAACATATTGGACTCAGAAATGATGAAGGATTTATTATTATTAACTGAGAAAAATGGTCACATTCAAAAACATGTTTGGGTTCAGCGAGACAATTTATCAAACAGTTAACCTACCTTAAAAAGAAAGCAAAAAAACAAGCATTCAAAATATATTTTCGTAGAGAAGATTCAAAACTTTTGACAAGAACATACCTTAAAAATACGACCACTTGAAGAAATCGAGACTAGTAATATCTTCAAGATAATTCGAAGCAACATGTGTGCTCAAGAGATAGAAGAAGGGTGGAAAACAGAATTCGGGACTAATCTTTGGGCTAATGAATCGGATACGGTATTAACCCAGCCCGTTACTACTACGCCATCTATACTCAATATCTGTATTTGAATTCCGTTGAGAATAGCCCGGCATTGTATGCACAGGCCACCTGCAACGGAGTTTCCTGACCCTGTCTACCAAGACTAGCCTAACGTGATGACTTATCAAGTTTGCGAGTGGTATTTTGGTTCTACACCGAACATTGAAAAGCGAATGGTTCAAATTATGGATTATTGTTTGCTAATTTTCGACGTTAAATACATGGACTTCAATAAATCAATTAGTTTTCAGGAGGCAACATATTTGTGTCCAACACGGTATCATATTTTATATTAAAGAACATTGGTGGTTTAATTGTGTTGGGTAATAATCTCACACCAAGGCTCGCACCAAGGGTCGCGCCAAGGCTCGCGCCAAAACACACGCAAAAGCACACGCAAGCTCCGCAAGCCCGCAAGCCCGCGGCCTGGGTGCTTCGGTGCGAAGCACCGCACATGTATGCATTTGCCCACTAGTCCATTTCCTAAGTCCATATCCAATCCACTAGTTCTTTTCCTTATATAAAACGTTTGTGGTAAAATCCATGAACTTCCTCCTTGGTTTGCCCAATGTGGGACAACCAAAGGTTCTCATTCACTAAGAAGTGAAAATTGATGGCTATAACTCCACCCAAGTTTGGACTAGTGATCCTAACACCCATCAAGTTAATTATAGTAACAAAAATTATTTTAAGTAATAAAATCTTAATTTTAGCTTAAACCATTTTTATTTCCAACAATCCCCCACATGAATGACGAAACCGAAAAGTCGGAAAAACGAAAAAAACGAGAAATACCTCTTAAGCAATAGGCGACCATTTGGAATTGAACCTTTGCTTAGTGAGAAGCACCGGAACTACTTGATGGTCAGTGAACGTGATGTCTTGAACTGCCATCATTTAGTGTAATTCTTCAATAACTTCTTACGCGAGATATCTCTTAAAATGCTGTTAAGTTCACGCCGTTGTGTCCGTTTTGGCCCTGGACGTATCCAGTTTCTCAGAATTCTCTAGAAATCAGCTCAGTTCTCATAGGAAGAGACCCACTTCCTCATTCAGATAGGTGAGTTCTATCAAGAGTGTTAACTGCTACACCCCATTTCAATCTTAAATTGAAACTATAGAACTCATTAAGACTTTACTCAAAGTCATCCTCACTTGCAGTCACACTATCACGTCTACACCATAGGGAAGGGACAGAGAAAATAATTCTCTGATAGTGTTTAATTTTTACCCGCCACAAATTAGTTGTCTCATTCAAAACCTTGATCTTGGGATCTCCAGTCAGCAAGGTTGAGTATCCTTCATGGCAAGTTTTAATATATGAGCTTAAGTCCCATCCCCCTCGATGCATTACTAACTATCTCCTTGGACAAGCCTTTCGTCAAAGGGTCCGCGATATTCTCCTTAGACCTCACAAAGTCAACAGAAATAACGCCAGTTGAGATTAGTTGTTTTAGAGAATTGTGTCTTCTCCTTATATGAATAGATTTTCCATTATAGTTGTTGTTTTTAGCATTAGCTATTGCAGCTTGATTATCACAATGTATAGATACAGCTGGCACAGGCCTATGCCAGAGAGGAATGTCTTCTAAAAAGCATCTTAGCCAAGCGGCTTCCTCTCCTGCTTTATCTAACGCTATAAACTCGGATTCCATAGTGGATCGAGCGATACAGGTCTGTTTGGAACTCTTCCAAGAAACTGCTCCACAGCCTAGAGTGAAAATGTATTCACTCGTAGACTTAGACTCCTCTGAGTCTGCTATCCAGTTTGCATCACAGTATCCTTCCAGCACAGCAGGGTATCTCTCATAACTCAACCGAAAGTTTAAAGTGTATTTAAGATACCTCAGCACTCTGAAAAGTGCATCCAAATGCTCTTGTCCTGGATTACAGGTATACCTACTTAGTCTACTCACTGCTTAGGCAATGTCTGGTCTCGTGCAGTTCATTAAGTACATCAGACTTCCTATGACACGAGAATATTCAAGTTGCGAGACTCCATTGCCTTTGTTTTTCTTGAGTCTACAAGAAGGGTCAAAAGGAGTACTTGCAGGTTTACTATCAAACTGGTTAAATTTCTTCACAACTGACTCAACATAATGAGATTGACTGAGACTGAATCCATTAGACTCCTTTCTAATTTTCATCCCTAGGATTACATCAGCAGGACCTAAGTCTTTCATGTCAAAGTTCTCATTCAACATGTTCTTAGTGGAATTAATGATTTCTGAGGTTGTACCTAGTATAAGCATATCATCAACATACAGGCATATCATCACACAAGCATCGTTGACAGATTTAGTGTAAACACATTTGTCAGCTTCATTTATTTTAAAACCACTAGAGAACATTACATGATCAAATTTTTCATGCCATTGTTTAGGTGCTTGTTTCAAGCCATATAAAGACTTTTTAAGTCTGCACACCTTCTTTTCATAACCCTTCACCACAAAGCCCTCGAGTTGATCCATATAAATTTCTTCATCTAATTCACCAATTAGAAACGCAGTTTTTACATCCATTTGATGTATTTCTAGATTATGGATTGCAACAATTGCAATTAGCAACCTAATTGAAGTAATTCTAGTGACAGGTGAATAAGTGTCGAAGAAATCTACACCTTCTATTTGTTTATAGCCTTTAGCTACAAGTCTAGCTTTATATTTTTCCACGATTCCATCAACCTTACGTTTTCTCTTAAAAATCCATTTACAACCTATAGTTTTGCACCCTGGAGGTAAATCTACTATTTCCCAGGTTTCATTCTGAACAATAGAATCCATCTCACTAGTAGTGGATTCTTTCCACCATGGAGCTTCAGACGAAGTCATGGCCTCTTTATAGGTTTGTGGATCAGTTTCAACTAAACAGGTAATGAAGTCTGGCCCAAAAGATTTTTCTAATCTAGGTATTTTGCTTCTTCTTGGCTCATAAACAGGTTCATCTTCTTCTACAGGTAATGAATGGCTAGAAGAAGGGACATCTAGAGGATCTACACATATCACGCGAGATTCAGTTTTCATCGAAAAAACATTTTCAAAAAACGAAGCATCTCTAGATTCCAAAATGGTGTTCACACCAATTTCCGAGTTATCGGAACTCACAACCATAAATCTATAGGCAGTGGTGTGCTCGGGATATCCTAGAAAGACACAATCAACGGTTTTAGGTCCTACTTTAGTCCTCTTAGGTGGAGGAATAGAGACCTTGGCACCCCCACACTTTGAGGTAACCATAAGAGGGTTGTTTGCCTTTCCATAATTCATATGGTGATTTTTCTGTTCCTTTAAGGGGAACTCTGTTCAGGATATAGCAAGCTAAGAGGACGGCCTCCCCCCACAAGTTCGCCGGTAGTCCTGAATTGATTAACATGGCATTCATCATCTCCTTAAGGTTTCAGTTTTTCCGTTCAGCCACACCATTAGATTGTGGTGAATAAGGAGGAGTTACCTCATGAATAATGCCATGTTGCGCACAAAAGTCTCCTATAGGGGTTACGTATTCACCCCCACGATCAGACCTAACAGTTTTAATGGTGGTATTCATCTGGTTTTCTACTTCTAATTTATATAATTTAAATGCTTCAAGAGCATCATCTTTTCCTTTAAGCAGGTAGATATGACAGTATCTAGTACAGTCATCTATGAAGGTAACAAACCATTTTTTCCACCTCTGGTTTGGATTGATTTCATATCAACTAAGTCAGTGTGAATTAACTCTAAGGGATTAGAAACTCTGGGACATTTTTGTGAAAAGGCTTCTTCGCATATTTTGATTCTACACAAACTTCACATTTATGTTCATATTCCAAATTTAATTTTGGAATGCAGCCAGATTTTGCCAATTTCTTCATTGAATTATAATTTACATGACCAAGTCTACCATGCCAGATATTCAATGAGACAACAACATAAGAAGAATCAATTGTATTAATTTCAGTAGAGATTACAGATAATTTGTAAAGGCCCTCAGCCTTATAGCCCTTTCCCACAAAGTCCCTACCCTTAGTGATAATCACTTTTCCAGACTCAAAAATAATTTTAAAACCCTTGTCATCTAGTACACCACTTGAAACAAGATTCTTGCAGATGTCTTGTACATGTAACACTTCATTCAATGTGAGGATTTTCCCAGACGAAAGCTTCAACGAAACCTTTCCTTTTCCTGCAACTTGTGCTGAAGAAGAATTACCCATATAGATTTTTTCTCCCTCTCCTACTGTCTGGTAGGAGGTGAACATCCTTGCTTCCGCAGACATGTTTGGTAGCTCCAGAGTCTACCCACCAGTCCCTCACATTGGTAACCAAATTCACCTCAGACACCGTGCCAGAAAATTCATTTTTACTACTTTCAGCTAGGTTTACATTTTGTTTCTTAAAATTCGATCTTTGCGTTTTCTACAATGCATTGCCATATGGCCAGACACACCACAGACATAACAAGCTCCCTTAATCTTACCTATAGCAGACTTTGGTTTTTGAAATTTACCTTTTCCTTGAGGTCCAGGCTTGCGCTTGTTGTGGTCCAGACTGAGTGAAGCAAGCTTGTGTTCGATCACATGAGCTTTATTTGACATGTCTCTTGCAGAAGAGACATTCTTGTCCTTTGAGCACAGCAACTCTTCAACTTGTATTTTCTTGCCCAGTTCTATCATAGTAATCTCACCAGTTTCATGCCTTAGTCTTCTCTTGTATTCGGCCCATGAACTTGGTAATTTTTCAATCACAGCAGAAACTTGAAAGGTCTCAGAAATAGTCATACCTTCAGCAGTGATTTCATTAATAATTTTCTGCAGCTCCAGAAACTGGTCAACCACAGATTTTTCATTCAGCATCTTGTATTGTAAAAAACGTGCAACCAGAAACTTTTTACTTCCTGCAGTTTCTGCTTCATATTTTTCTTGAAGTGCAGACCATAATTTGTGAGCAGAAAAATCATCCTTAGCATTGTAAAAATCATACAGAGAGTCTTCAAGGCAATTTAAAATATGATTTTTTGCTAAATAATTATTTCTCATCCAAGTATCTTTTTCCTTGGATGATTCAGGAGTATCCAGAGCTTTGTCATACGGTTTCAATACTACTTCATCAAGCATGTGGAAACTCAGGAAAAAGAGCATCTTCGATTGCCATCTCTTAAAATCCTTACCAGAAAACTTCTGAGGTCTCTCAACATCAGTCTTTGCCATTGGTTACAGAAGATTTGTTGATTGCAGAGATATTGAGTTAAGATTGTTGGGTAATAATCTTCCTGTAACAGAGAAACACAAACAACAGAGAACTTGAAGAAGATTAAGGGAGGGTTAGAATTAAACAACATACACACTCAAGCACAGAGAGGTGAAGTCGCCTGTTCAACAGACTGCCCTTAACTCAATATTTGCCAAGTACACCTTCAGGAAGATGCTGCTATACCTTTTAAGTGACAAATTTGAATCCAGGATAAAATCACCTGATACCAACCCAGCTAGCAAAGCTCGTTGGCCCGTTGTGAACTTAACAGAAGATGATTAAAAAGAATGTAAATCTATTGCGCAAATCAAAGCAGGAAGATGGTGAAAAGTCGTCAGGACAGTGGCTGCGACTGGGGTAAACGAAAACCTTAGTATTGTTGTTCTTTTATAGGAGAAGTAATCCTTTGAGTTTTAAAACGGTGAAAAAATTTATGTTGAAATATTAAATCCCCATTAACACAAAATGTTAAGATTTTTAATTAAAAATTATTTATGATTTTAGTTTTCATTTAATTCAAAACGATAAAATATTTATTTTTAGAATAAACTCGTTGAATATTTGATGGGTACACGTGTGCACCAAGGCTCGCGCCAAAACACACGCAAAAGCACACGCAAGCTCCGCAAGCCCGCAAGCCCGCGGCCTGGGTGCTTCGGTGCGAAGCACCGCACATGTATGCATTTGCCCACTAGTCCATTTCCCAAGTCCATATCCAATCCACTAGTTCTTTTCCTTATATAGAACGTTTGTGGTAAAATGCATGAACTTCATCCTTGGTTTGCCTAATAATGGGACAACCAAAGGTTTCTCATTCACTAAGAAGTGAAAATGGATGGCTATAATTCCACCTAAGTTTGGACTAGTGATCCTAACACCCATCAAGTTAATTATAGTAACAAAATTATTTTAAGTAATAAAATCTTAATTTTAGCTTAAATCATTTTTATTTCCAACAAGTTGTTCAATATTTTTTGTTTGTATTCTTAATTCTCGTTCTTTGCGGGACTTTTCCGCTTAGAGTAATAAAATCTAAATATACTTTAGTAATTCTTAATCTAAAAGTTTACTTATCCAAAAATTATATTTAGCAGAAATACGGATATTCCTTGCTAAGAATAAAACAGCTTCCAGGACAGAGATTTTACAACCAACCAAAATCTACATCGCTACCTCCCCAACAGAATATAAAAATAATAAATTCTACATCTAATAAAACCCCGTGTAATGTATTGGAAGACCTATAAATTGGTAGGAATATGTTCACTTGCACCGGTTAGTTAAAAGAGTTAGAGTAGTATGTATGATATTAGAGATCAAGTTACTAATCAATTTTTAAACTGATCATGAAAAAATAATATATAAGACTTTGGAGAAAGCTAAGTTAAGTTTTTGGCGAAGGGAATATCAATTTCAGCTCCAACCATATCTCTGATCATGCTATTATTACCTTTGGTTACCGAGTAATTAGAAAAAATTGTTGCTTGATGGTGTAGATATTGAGTTTAATGCAAAACTAATAAATAACTAATACGGGATATTAAAATAAGTAATAAGCTTCGTTTGATAAGGGAGATTTGATGTTAAAATGTGCTTGTGTTTAGTGGAAAGTACAACGTTATCTTGTAAACAAGAACCTTTTCTCATGCTTCAGAAAAAAAAAAAAAAACCTTTCTCTTTTTTTTTTTCTTCTTATTCTACCAACACCTATGTTAGGAAATAAAAGGAGGACGACATGTGTAAAACGATTAAGGAAATAAGCAGTGGTTCCAAGAAGAACGAGAAGCACAAAATCAAAGCCATATGAAAGGATCGAATAAAGGACAGATGTGAAAGACTGAATAAATCCCTGCATGATTGACACATAAGATCGGGAAAGTAATATCACACTGATCGAAACAGATAGCATTAAATGCATATTGAACGGGAAAGTAAGAGTAATAATGAACATGGAACGGGAAAGTAAGAGTAATAATGAATTTGGAACGGGAAAGTAAGAGTAATAATGAATCTGGAACGGGAAAGTAAAAGCAATAATTGCTTTTATTTACTTTAACCACGTGACTGACACCTATGATCCGGACAAAGATGATTTTCAAAGAACGAAGAGTACGTGTCAATCATACAAGGTAACGGACCAAAAAAGTGAAAAGGATGACTTGTCAACCATACAATCATCCCGATCTAAAGATAATAAAGAGAACGAAAGAAGGTATCGGGACAAGGGGGACCCATTAGATAATCTATAAATAGAAGAGATCATTCAACGGAGAGGGGGTCGGAAAATTGAAAGAAGAAAAGTCTAAGGAAGAATAATCAGAGAAGAAAAAAAAAGATCATTAGGTATGTATTCATTGTGTAAGATACTATTTAAAAGTTTCACTATCATGATTCATCTTCGATACTGAAAATGATTATGAATTAGAGACTGTAATTTGATCAAATGTTTGATTTGTAATTAAATGGTTAATTGAAACCTTTCTCATTAATTGATTTTAAGGAGGATTCTGTACATCAAAATGTTAGTTAAAATCTTTCTATTTACTGTATCTTATCAATTTATTAGTTTTTCATATCAATGAGAATTTTGGCATATACAACCTACATGAGCAGCACCACAACCATCACCAGTGTCGCTGCCACCACCAACCACCTCTACTGCTACCACCGCACCTCCACCACCACCACCACTAACCATTACCAGAAACACCACTAACCAACACCACCTCCACCACCAATACTAATGCCAACATGCATCACCACTACAAACCAGCAACACCATCGCCACCAAAATTGCCATCGTAGATCACCATTGCTACTGCAAATGAACATCACCACCAACCAGCACCACCACCGTCGCTAGCACCACAACAACCAACCAGCAACACCACCACCAACCAGCATCACCATCACCATCAGCACCAGCACCACCATCGCCACCAAAAACCAACACTCCGGTCTACCAACAACGCCATCGTCAATTACCAGCACCACCATCACCTTACCACTAACAAGCATCACTGCTAACATACCTACCACCACCACCACCAACTAATACCGCTTTCGGCACCACCACTAACATTAGTTTCGACGATAAAAAACTCAACATATCAGTTGAAACCAAATTTTTGTTTCAACATAAACTTATCCTTTCACCAAAAAAAAAATTGGTTTAAGACGTTGTCTAATACTGTAAAAATTATTGAAATAAAACCATGAATTTCCATATGACCAACACTATAGGTTTTGACATAAAACTCAATAAGATTAGTTGAAAGTTGAAACCAAACCTTGTTTGAAAAAAACTAACCATATCACCAATAATATAGGTTTCAACGATAAAAACTTAGACAAAAAACCAATGGAAATTAAATTTAGTTTCAACATAAACTTATTATATTCATCAATAAAACATTGGTTTTAACGTCGTTTTAATTTTATCAAATTCTGTTGAAATCAATTTTGATCACAACCAATCTTTTTCCAGTGGATCCGGCGAGGAAGATTGTTTAATGTTCTACACATTTAGTAATCCGTTTCACCTTGTCTTTTTTTCTTTTGTCATCCAGTTTGAACTTGGAACATATCGACATTAAAGATACTGTCATGGCACAATGGATTGGGCGTGTGTGTCTAATGGAGAAAAAAAGTTCATGTACAACAAGAAGAAATGTGTGCTTTTATTTCACATGATGTGAGTGCATGGACATAGTTTTTGAGATACTGTTTTCATGCCAATACATTCGTAGAAGTCCTTGGGTTTGTTCTATTAGTGCAATTGAAAAGAGGTCTCTATATGTGTCCTTGTGTGCAGTTGTATTAGAAATCAAATGATAAAATCAATCATCTTGGGGCAAATAATGCTTTAAAAAAAAACTGTGTCAAATAATGAAAAATGATGAGATGGTGGAGAAATCTGAAGTTGATCTTGATCATGGTAACGATTAGGCTCGTGATAAGAATAACTTATGTCACCACTTTCTGTCATTAATGGAATTAAAAGGAATAACTTTTTTGTTTTTTTATTGGTTTTGGTTTATATCTTTAGGTATATTATGAACTAATTTTAGTTCAGTAAATGGATGTATGTATAATTTCAATTTTTAAAAGAAAAAGCTTTTTGCAATTTTAAGTTCTTTTCTCCGTCAGGTTTCATAATTAAAAACAGAAAAAATAATCTTAAAATTAAAATACCGCCATTCCAATGAAACAATTAAAAATTCAAAACTCAACTTTTATACACTGGATATCCGATTTGTCTTTTTATAAGAAAATTAACCATCCTGCTAATTGATTGGAAGCGAATATTTATCTACTTTGGAGCTGTAGCACCCCCAATGGAAAAACAAAACATTTTTTAAAAATGGGATCCCTGATAAGATTACACATGTTTTAGAGAACTGCACCAAGCCCAACAAGTTCTCCAGTTTTTTAAGGTTGAAGTCGAAGACTTTACTGGGAATTTTACAACCGCCGGAACTGACCGTGTTTTGACCTTTCGGCGGTTCTTGACTTGGGCTGCCGGCCAACTCAGAAATCAGAATTGACCCATTTAGATTTAGTACACTGTGTGTCACATTATTTGTTTGTCCAAGGTTTTAGCAAAAGTTGTCTCCTCCTTCCCCTGTCTCTCTACTTTTTGTCTCTATTAGTCTCACTCTCAGTGACTCTCTCTTTCAAATTTCTTCCATCATTTCGAAATTTTTTAAACCCCATTTCTCTGACGACTTCATTTCAGCTAAACAGACCTAAAAGCTCAGATTTTTCACCTTCTAGAGGGCAAAAAAGCTCAAATTTGTTGAAGAAAGCCATTAATGGCAGGAGGAGGAGGAGGAGAGGGTGAGGCAGATTCATTAGAATACACACCAACATGGATTGTTGCATTAGTTTTGTTCAATCATTGTATTCATATCTCTTGTTGTTGAAAAACTTCTACATTCACTTGGAAAGGTAGGTAATTTCGTCTTATTTCCAGTCCCCTGTTTTTCACCACTGTTTTCCTTCACTGAAATCCATAAATGTCATTCTTTTTTAGCTCAATTTTGTAAATTAATCAAAACCCACTTTAGTTTTATGATGTTTAATCATTTGTTGTTTTTGGTTTTGACGATTTACAGCATTTGAAGAGGAAGAATCAAAAGCCTCTTTTTGAAGCTTTACAGAAAATCAAAGAAGGTAACCCCCTTATCATATCTGTAGTTGATTCTACCCGATGGGTTTGGTTAATGGAGGTAATGGGGTCTTAAAGATTGTAATTATTTGATTTATTTTTGCAGAATTGATGCTGTTAGGGTTGATTTCATTGCTACTGACTGTATTTCAAACCACAATCTCTAAAATCTGCATACGGGAGAGTTGGACTAATCATCTACTTCCATGTAATAAAGATGAGCTTAAAAAAGTAGCTCATGTTGGTTTCACTTCGGGTATTATTGGTAGAAAGCTTCTTCCATCAGGAGGCAATAATGAATACTGCACTAAAAAGGTATATTAGAGTTGAAGGATTTCTAATTGGTTTGCTTGATTATTGTGTGCGAATGGGTCGTGGATTGGTGATATTGCAGTTGATAGTTAATAGGATAGTAAATTGCGGTTTTTTTTTTTGTTGTGCAGGGGAAGGTCCCATTGTTGTCTTCTGAGGCATTGCATCAATTGCATATCTTTATCTTTGTATTGGCTATTGTCCATATCACATTTTGTGTTTTCACTATTCTTTTCGGCGGTATAAAGGTAATTCTGATCTCATGTCTTTTGATTTGTGCATTGTTCGTCTATCATCTTTAATGGTCCTTTTATTCTTGTTGAGTATCTGTGGATGTTGCAATGAATTTTGTGATATAGCTACGGACGTGGAAGCAGTGGGAGGATTTTATTGCGAAAGATAAGTATGATACAGTAAAGCATCTGAACAGGGTCACACATGTCCAAGAAAATGCTTTTATCAAGGACCATTTCTTATTTTTGGGAGAGATTCAGCAGTACTAAGCTGGTTGGTATGTCATTATTACAGCTACATTGTTACTAGGAAAATGCTCTAGGGTTATCGGAATTGACTTTAGTTCTAATGTATTTTCTTTTGTTATTTCTTTGCAACTTTCATTCTTCAAGCAATTTTATGGGTCTGTGACCATATGAGACTATATCACATTGCGTCTAGGTTTCATTATGGTAAGCTGATTAGGGAGTAGGGGTTCGTGTTTTCATGAAGTGTTTTAGTGAACATGGGTTTAAACCTTTTGCGTCGTAGAGTTGACTTAACATAAGCGTTGTCATATTCCTGTAGACCCATTGCAGGGGAAACCCCAAATTTGATTTTCACAAGTACATGGTTCGAGCTCTTGAAGCTGATTTTAAGAAGGTCGTTGGCATAAGGTAAAGCTGGTTTACACACACCTGAAGAATTTATATACTAGCAAGTTGTAGAATTTCGTATAACTTTGCACGTGGAATAACAATTTGTATGCTCCTCATAAAATTCACTGTATCTCATTACCTTTTGTGTTTCTATTGCAGTTAGTATCTTTGGATATTCGTGGTTGTTTTCTTATTGCTGAATTTAGAAGGTAATTCATGACCAACTTAGTTTAAAATATCTGTTTTTGCAGCTTCAGAACGAGAACTTGTAGTTGAATCAAGTTTTCTAGATGCTGTTTCCTGGAAAATGCTTTCGACTTCACCCTTGGTTTCTGTTAGAAGGTTATATTTTCAATTTCTTCCAATAGTTATCTTGAAAGCTGTATAAGTTGTCGAAAGAGATTCGACTTTGCATACATTTTTTTGCAGCTCTCAATTTATTTCCATGTCTATGAAGCTCAATTTATTTTTAGAAATTTCGACACGGGTTTCATTTCTAACCTACCCCAACTTGTTTGGGACTAAAGGCCTCATCTTCAAATCTAAGGGAACCACTAGCATTAAATAGGAAGTCCATAGATGTCTTCCTAATAGTGTTCTGTTTTTAGGTAATGTCATATACTGCTTATTATAACCCTGACAAACTAGTGCAAGATCTGCAGACTGAAAACCGGTGTTTCTTTCCATGTGCAGGTTGGAATACATATTTCTGGATCACTTTCGTCCCCCTCTTGGTAAGCTTTCTAACCGTATAATGCAGTTGCTACTCAATATGCATATATGTCTATTTATACTTCGTACACCTTTACACTTGTTAGAGGAAAAACAGCTAATACATGGGAGTGGCATGCATCCAATAAGTGCCTTTTGAGATTTAACAATGATAATGTGCTTTTGGTGGCTAAAACCTTGCATTCGTAAAGGTGTGGTAATTTATGTTTTAAGTGATATAATGCATCTACTGCCCACAGGTAAGACATCCAAGAATTTGCACCCTGTGATTCTGACCTTTGACTCTATAGTAGCTAAAACCCTTACTTTGTTCCCTGGTTTTTACCCTTGCTGTTGCATCTTCGTCTTCGGTAATTGCAAGGTAACATTGAAGAGAGATGCGAGTGTGTGACAAATGTCGGAGAATCTTGATCCATTATGTTCATCCTCTAATGCTATTTACAAGTAATTAAATGCTGTGTTCTACCAATCAAAAATAACATTGAACGCTTTGTTCTTTTGGTCGATTATATTAGCTTCTACGAGTTATCACAGAAGTGACCCTTGTTTATGTAGTGACTAAATCAGAGATTTTTCTAAGAGTAGATATTAATCAACCTACTTTTTGTCAATATATGCATTTATGTAGTGGACAACATGACAACATTGTATGTCTCATCACTTTTCGTATATCTATCAAGCATGCTTATCAACGATCATGAACTTTAGCTAATATGGTGTTTAATCTTAAAAATCTCAGCTTCTACTTGCAGTCGGAGGACATTATATCTCAATTGGCTCATGAAGTTGCTGAGAAACATGTAGCCATAGAAGGAGACTTGGTAGTTAAGCCCTCAGATGAGCACTTCTGGTTCAGTCCCCCAGTATTATTCTCTTCTTCATTCATTTCATCCTCTTCCAGAATGCTTTTGAAATTGCATTTTGCTTCTGGATATGGGTAAGTGACAGACGTTTACATCAAGTTTCTTTGAGCTCTGTCTTATACGTCCACATTCAACTGCATTAACAGTACTCCACACCTTTCTGCCTGGGTGTTACGCCCCTAGTTAATTCTGGCTGACCTTATAATACATAGCGTCACACTTAGATGTCGGTGGGTGTTAAAACATGTCATATATCCTCAGCTATCATTTTGCTTAGTTGTTGTAGAGGTGACCGGGTGAAATTCTTACTGTTCAATCAAATTCAGGTTGAATTCGGGTTCAACTCTTGCATAATGGGACAAGTTCGCTATATCATCCCAAGACACTAGTTATCGGGTTAGATATCTCTCTCTCTCGTCCATATTTCATCATATTAACCTTCTCGAATGTAGCCAATAGATATTCAAACATGCACAAATCTGATTGTTTTCGTGTCTCTTAGGGTCTTTATTCAAGTACTCTGTAGTTACAGTACCCTGCTTCTTTACGCCATCGTAGCTCAGGTATAGTAACATTTTTAATCTCCTCCCACAGCTTGTCATTTGTGTTTGCTTTCAGCTAACTTTTGCCTGACATACGTTTCTCAATTTACTTACTTTGTTCTGATTTTGTTTAGATGGGAAGTTCATATTTAACAAGGCTATATTTGATGAGCATGTACAACAAGGATTGGTCGGCTGGGCAGAGAAAGCAAGGAAGAGAGGTTTGCGATCAGCAGCTGCAAATGGCTCAACTCAAGGTGGCTCACACCAAGGACGTTCAAAAGAAGGTTCTTCGACCGCACATATTCTAATGGGCCGTATGAGGAAACAACAAGAAACTGCAAAGGAAGATAGTGATATCGCATTGATCAGCCCGAAAACACGACAAGGTGAACCATAGATTTGAGTTTGATCATATCAACCGTTTTTCAAATAGTTAATTGTATCTTTTCAATTGTTGTATCGGTGAAGATAATTCTCATTGAAGAGATACTGAAGTTATCCGAAGAAAATGACGTTGACTCGTTTGAAGATCCAAAAATGATTCTTCATTGAATTAGCTTTTGTGGTGATAAAGAATTTAAAATTTTAGAGATGAAATACATAATTGTTTTCACCATCCAATCTTTTCTAGCAGGATTCCACTCCTAACTTCTTAATCTTAAAATCTTAAAGATAAAACCAATTGGGATGCTTTAATTTCTTGAATTCTATTACTTGTATAAATGAACTATTTTTGAGTGTTTTTAAAAATTCAAACACAATTTATAAATATACGAAAGTATTAAAAATGAGATACAGTGAGTATACAAGTGAATACTTCCTCTGGTAAATGAGTTAGCACCACTCCAGGATTAATCGTTTCGATGGCTTTGACCTTGGCAATATTGCTTCCGTGTAAAATGGGTTTTCCTTCTTTCTTGCCCCAACTAATAACGGTCCATGTCAGTCAGAATTCCTTTCTTCCAAAAAAAAATCACTTGCAACAAACAAGAACCTTAACTTTTTGTTTTTCTTTTACCAACTAGGTTGAGTGCATTTAAAATTTAGGGTAACGGCCCCCTCTGGCTCCACGGCCGTCTCAAAGGAGCTTTCATGTAAACAACAAGAAATGTTTGCTTTTCATTGGCATGATGTTCGTGACTGCATCGAGATGGTTATCGAGATAGTTTTAATGCCTATAAATTCATACAAGTCATGGGAATTATTTGTTTTAAAGAGGTCCCTAAGTTGTATTAGAAATTAGATTAGAAAATCAATCATGTTAGTGTCAGATAAGAGCAAGTCTTATGGTGGAATAATTTCATCTTCAAAATTACATGTCATCATGCCATTTGGAATATATCATGGAAGTTCGAGTCTAATGATGAAGCCAATAAAACGCAATTCTAAATTGCGTTTTTTTTCTTTATGTGACAGAAACGTAATTCGGAATTATGTGTCTTTTGTCTTTTTATGATGTAATTCTGAATTGTGTTTTCTCTTGGAATCCAAGCCCTCTTTCGTGAAACCTAGGCAGAGAGCTTGGAAAAAGTATAAAGTGAAGTTATTTGGGAATCATAAGAGTTGACATTCCATTTTTTTAAGCTTGGGATGATTTGGATTCCACCATAAAACTTGCTCTAATAAAAAATAATGAGATGGTGTAGAAAATTAAAGTAGGTCTTGATGGTATGATTGGTCATATGAGAAGACTTTCTTGTATCGCCTCTTGGTATCATTATAGTTGAAGTAAAACACATAACTCACCACGTATAAAATAAGTTTCTTTCGAAAAAATCTGACCTGTATTTGTAGTTAACTGCAGTTATTATGAACCAATCTAATTCAGTAAGTTTGGCAAGACTTTTTCTTTTCTTTTTCTTTTTATAATTTTACGTTCTTTACTCCATGTTACGTAAGAGCATGACAGTAATGGAGCAAAACTATGGACTATACCCAAATTTACTCGTAGAATCAATCATAGTAGGGAGAAGTAAAACTATACTTGGTCCGGTTTTTTAGGATTTGAGATCAAAAATAGTCTGAAATCCTGATCAAAATCAAATATGATCGAGCGCTGGTATTATTTGTGTCTAGGAATAAGCGTAGATTAAAGTAACGTCTGATTGTTGGACGTTATTAGAAACAACGTCTGTGCTGGAGCGTAAGTATAACGTCCGCCCAATCCAACTACACGCGTAAATACAATATGCCCCTAACCATCATGCGGAAGTATAATTTGCACCCAACACTAGGCGAAAGTATAATGTGTGCCCAACTAGAATTTATCTTTTTTCAGTTGCGCTTGACCTTTGAAAGTACCAAATTTTTTAAGTGTTTGGTCTGGTATTTGGTTAGCTCCATGACTGTAGATGCTCTAAGGAAAATACGGGTCGAAACAATTCAGCAGCCTTGTCAGTGTACTTCGGTGTTGAACTACATGTCACGGACAAATGTTAGCGAGGTCAAACTAATAAAAATCATCACATGTAGAATGTATGAATATATGTTACCTATCATCAAATAATTTGACCAGGACAGGAAAAAAAAACGATCCATCAAACATTTTGGAATGGTCGTTAGGCGATTTACATGATCATAGACAAAATAAGGCCTGAACGGAAAATAAAAAACATGAAATAGCTGGACAAGACGTGAACTATTATGGACTCATATAAATTAGATAAATCAGAGTTTAAACACCATGAATGAGGATGTATCTTCAAACCTTGCATGTTCCACAAATGGATGGACGAGAAAATTCAAAAGGTTCTGGAAGTTGAGTTTCTCCTTCACCAGAGAGAATGAGAAAAACCAAAAAAAGTATGGAAGTTGGGCTTATCGTTCGCTCTGGTGACCGAGGAAATGTTTGTGACCAATAGTTCTCATTTACCAGACAGAACGAGAAAACCAAGAACTCTGCCAGTTGAGTTTCACGGTCAACTGGGTGGCGAGAAAATGTCTCGAGCAGCAGTTCTGGTAATGAAGTTTCTCGCCGAGTTTAGTAAGCATGAAACCGAAAAAGTTCTGGTAGTGACCTTTCACGGTGAGTTTAATAATCGTGAAAAAAAAAAGTTCTGGTAGTGAACAACTCAGACCACCAGAGACAGCTAACTAGTTCTCACTAGTTCTCGTTTTCTTTGGTGGTCGAGAGTGCCATTATGTTGGAATCTTTCACATCTGAGATTTCAGGTCTGGTTTTCACTAAAAACCAGTGAATAAACAAAAGAGAATGACTTACACAATGAGGAACACAGTGAACCATAGCGTAACAACATAACTTGGCCTTTCCAGTTATGAATGATGATTTATATTAGCTTAAAGTGATCGCAAACTTCGTTTCTTGCGTTTTCTCTTCTTCTTGGCATGAGTCTTATACCCATCAGCAACAGGGAGGTCATCTTCAGAATCGAGAAAAAGACACGGAGTATGAGGGTTATCAACATTTTCGAGCATTGAGATTATTCGAGCTTTGGTTGAAGGGCTTATCGGCTCATCTTTAGCTCCAGAGCAGGACACCACATTCAAAATCTTTCCGATGTTCCGTTTCTAATCAGAAACGAGGCCAAATTAAGTAAGAGAAATTAACCTAATAATCAAGGAAATCAACAAGGAAAATAAGAAAACATTTTGAAATGACTTACTACTAATGCAGCTTTGGTTTTTTCTCTTTCGATAAAAGCTTTTGCATGAATCCTAGAAAAAAGATTAGCAACTCTGGTGTGGGATACTTTCAAAAACCAATCCATGTATCCATCCTTGCAATCCCATGGATTTATAACTCTGGATTGTAAATCGTTCTCGGATATCGAACTTCTATCCCATACACTACAACTATGCCCTTCCAAATATGAATAATAAGACTGAAAACTTCTGGGATTTGAGACGGTTTTAATCTTATCAAGGAAAACATCACTGGGTATATCTTGGATAACACCAAACTGCCGCAACACTCTGTTAGGATTATGCCACTCGACCACCTTGAAACATTTAAGCGGCCCTATGTAGTGAGCAATTTGACGAACGGAACCATCTCGCATCAACTTATAGGGGTCCCATGTCACTTCCACTTTTGTAAGGTCATCAAGTTTTTCACGCAGCTCAACCAAATCAAGTTCGAGGTTTCTTTCTAGTTGTTTTGCTACATATAGTGCTGCTCGAGGTTCAGATTCTTCATATCCACTTTTTATATCGTGTCTCTGAAGAGTCGGAAAGTGATCATACACCCATACCTAGTGTATCAGTATACATTAGTTTCACTAGTAACAACATTGTAGAAAAAGAAATGAAACAATGAACAGTTACCTGAAGGACAGTCATACAGCCAGCCATGGAAGACACCTCACTTCGAGAACCTTGACCCAAATGATGATATATGCAAGCCAAACAAGCTGTAGCCCAAGAGTAAGTATTAACTTTGTTTAAATCTTCTAAACATTGTAAGAAATAAACATTAATACTTGCCCCTGATTTATCACCGCATATAATTGAGCCAATTACGTAAAGGAGGTATGCTCTAGCACATTGATCTTTCCTCGTCTTTGAATCATTCTCTTTACTTTTAAACTTATCCCTCAACCATTTAAGCTTCAATTTTTTTTCTAATTTTTTGGCAGTTCCACACAATGCCTTGTCTTTCTCTAATTGTGCCTTAGTTTTTCCAAGAGTTCTTTTAATCAAAGGATACATGTTTTCCCAAGTCATAGTCTTCCCTGAAAATTGTCCATCAACAATTTGTCCTTTAGCAGCTAGTCCGGTAATGCGCTCAACATCTTCAATTGTTGGAGTCATTTCACCAAAAGGTAGATGATACGTGTTGGTCTCTGGATACCAACGCTCACAAAATGCGTTGACAAGAGCACGATCAATCTTATCATGGCCATGCTTGATTAATGGATACAAACCGCTCAATTTAACATACTCTTGAACTTCGAGACACTCTTTATCAATTGGCCACATTGTTTTAACCATGTCTTGGTGCTGATGGAGTTTCAGCAATTTTCTTGGATTTTCTGTTGGATTCTACCAAAAAAAAAAACAACAAAGTAAACACAATACAATAGCTACCAATTACAACAAGAATATCATAACGGATGAACAATTTAACTTACCGAAATTTCCCATACTTGTCGTGCAATGTGGTCTCTATAATAGCATAAAAGACTTGGATCTATGGGTTGTCCAGAGAATTCACTTTCTTCAAACCCCCGTTTGCCATTACGCTTGTCTCTTTTGGTTTGTGAAGTACTACATGAAGCTCCTCTACCATCATCCTCATGAAAATTCTCCTCATCATCTTTATCACCATTCTCATTATCATCCTCATCACTATTCTCTTCATCATCCTTATCACCATTCTCAGTATCATCCTCATCATTTTTCTCTTCACCAATATCCTCTTCTTCATCCTCATCATCGCCATCCCTATCAATCACTTCCACTATATCTTCGTCTATCTCTTCCACAATCTCTTCATTTGGCGGTTGATCAATCCTTCGAACCGAGATGGGACCCTTTTTGTCGTTCTCTTAGTAAACCTAAAACAGCAAGAGGGGCAACAAATTCCTAGTCAATTCCTTAATTATTAAGATCACACAACTACTAAATATCAGCAAATTCCTAAACAGTAGTAGCATTCAACATCACACAAACTCAAAACCAAAGGAAAACTTGCTTGGGTTTGGGCAATAAAGTACATTCCACATATGTGCAACTCATTCAAACATTTTATCAAACAAGTTGAACGCAAAATCCTAACACAAACGCTTCAGCACCAAACAACTTTGACGAAACCCCAAAATCAGATACCCAGGATAAAATAGAAGAATTTAACCTCAACAACAAGAATTATTAACTAATATCTTTAATCAAACTTGTTTATTTAACAACCAAACTCAAAAACCCATAAAAAAAAACGATTTTTATCTTTAGGATTTTGGTTCTTAAAATCTTAAATTTCAATTTGAACTTACCTTGAGAGATCTTGTGAAGTTGATTTAATTATTTTAATTCGTCCCATGATGTCTTGATTAAACTTGTGGATGATCTATTTGGCTCTAAGAAAAAATCTTCTGGTAGAATCAGAGTTTAAATAGTATGTATAAATGTGTCTGTTAATGTTAGTTAAGAAGAGTCGATGTCTGTTTTTACACATCATGAAAAATAATGAGATTTTAGAGAAAACTAAATTAAGTTTTGGTGATTAAACACTTACAGCTTTAAGTATGATTAAGATCATTCTGATTGAAGAAATGGTCAAACTGCCAGAACGAATAGTCATGGTAAAATCTCAGGTCTTGTTTGGTAAAAAGTATGCAGATCCTAAAAACCTAATTTATCCCCTTCCTCACACATATATGTAGATGGTAAAATCTGATAGATTAAAACCTTATTTGGTAAAAATTATGATTATCATAAATTAAAAAATAATTATATTATTAATTATTTTTTAATAAATTTAATAAATAAATTATTTGAATAATTGATAATCTTAGAAAAATGTTTTCAAAGAAAAGATGAAAGAATGATGATCTAAGACATTTTTTAGTCTATTATTGTTTTTTATCTCTCTTAATAGTTTAGAGAAAATAAAGTAAAAAAATCTAATTCAATTTTGTTAAAATAATTAATTGATTAATATAATTTTTATAAATAATTTTTTTATACCTAAGAAAAAATAATGAGTTTTTTAATTAGAATTAAATAATCAGTTATTATAAATTTTAACAAACACCTATATAATGGATTATGGACTGTATAATTGATTATGGACTCGTAATCCATTATAATAATGGTTAGCAAACAGTCTTTTAAAAAATATTTTTTTTTATTTTATAGATATTTGTTGTTTTTTCTATTTTACCCTTTATTATATTCTTAATATTAAGAATATTATAAATTTAATTGTGTTGATTTTCATGCTCTTTAGATAATCACATATATATGGTAAAAAAAGAATTTAGAATTTAGTTTTTACCTAAGGAAAATTCAAAACTTCACGTTTATATGTGGTACGAAGGGTTCCAAGTTAACCCTAATTTATTTTCATACTTTTTTATTGAAAAGAATTCATAGATAATTAAAAAAGTGTACACAAACTGTCTCTCCAATCAGTGTCACAATAACTCGTAACATCCTCACTACTACCAATTACTCTCAAATGTTTTGTCGTAACAAGAGTTTAAAATGGGATCACCAACCCTAATAAATTTTTTATTTTTATTTGCCTAAATTATGCCAAAGAAGAGTTGAAGGGAACTAAAAACACAAAATTAATCCTATATCTAACAACCCGTTTTTATTTGGCTATGAAAGCAAGTCTTACAGCGAATGCCCATAAAAGATTTTTTTTTCACCGTTTTTCGTAAGGAAAATGCCGTTGGATTGAAATGATTTGTCTTCCATGTTAAATAACTTGGCCACATTTTTGGGTTTTGTGGTCGTCAAAATATAAGTACCTAAAAATGGGTAAAGTGATAGAAATGAGTTGTTAGAATTTTTAGTTGAGTTACGGAAGGTTGAGCTGGATAGCCTAAGCCTAGTTAAACCAAGCTTATAGTTGTTCAAAGACTGCTTCAGTCATAGGATTAAGGAATTAGGGTTATATCAGAGAAGGAAACAGAAAAAAAAAAAAAGATATCAGAGTAATTGTTTGGTTGTAAAAAAATGTTATGTGAGATGTGTTTATCAGGGTCGATTGATGACTTATTTATAACTGGACTCTTTAATCTCAAGCCAGTGGAATAAATGATGGGTGCGATAGGACTCTCATCCATGATCACAGGTATAGCTGGGGACAAGTCGGGTTCATCCTTTAATTTCTATAACTTTCTCGAACAATTGTTCACTTTAACGGTGACATATACACCTGGGTATTCCTCACGCCTATCATATACCGTCTGACCAAAACCCTAAGGTTATCTCCTTATATATTTGACTGAGCCAACCTGCGTATGTGAAGTATTGGCAGGGTATTAATACTTCACATAGGCAACATGGACTGAAGTGGAGGAGCATTAATTTCCTGACTTGTGCATTATGACTAGTCTCATTTGGGTGAATAACACAAAATAACAGGAAATAGCATGTAGATTGTGTGTGTGAGGCACAAGATGAGATGAGGTTAAGCGTCAACCTTGTGTGGCCGGTCATACATGGTTTATGGACGAATTTTCCTTTGGGCGTCCCTTTAGGCAAGTGCATGAGCTTTAGGGAAGGATTATGACTTTGCTGTGGATAAACTTGCATAGCTCAGTTGGATGGATCAGATGTGGATATCCCTGGCTGAGGAGGAGACTATTTGGCGCCTTTGAGTACATCGTATTTCGAGATTGAGGAGTGGGAATGATCACCAAGTCTCGTCCAAAAAAAAATTAAGGAGCAAATATGACTAGTGAGTCTCATGGGGATCGTACTAGGAATCAGCCCATGAGACTCTCATAAATGAAGCTCACATGAATGAGGCTCTTCACGGTTTATGGTATATACACTTGTATGGACCTATGTCGACATAAAACTCAAAAAGTTTGAACTTGGTTCTTCGCATAATGACTTTACAAAATTAGTATCTTTCTTTTTCGGTCTTAAAATATTTTATCGAAAGATGCTCTTTCCGTTTTATAAAGTGGAGCATTTTTATTTTATTTTTGTCTCATAATAAATGATATTTCCTTTTGTATATGACATTTTTTTTAAAATAAATCCTCATTAATAATTAGTGTTGTTAAAAAGAATTATAATATATGTTAAAAATTTAATAGTCGTGTTTACATTTGTACAAGTACACTTTTCCTTAAAAATTGTACAAATAAAATATGTAGATAAAAATCGAGCTACCGGTATCACTATCTACAACCTTTGGGTTTGGCTCCCTGGCCGGTATGTCTCAAAGTTTGCGTGTAATGTATTGGTTTAATCTTTCTGTCTGGTCCTGTGTTTATTTATCTCCAAATTCCTCTTTTTCTCGAATGAGTGTTTCTTAAACTTGTGATAATTAGGTTCTTTCACACATTTTTTTTCTTCTACTAATTACTTTGGCTTTAAGAATACCCAGGATGCCAAACGTAAAGAAAACAAATGGTATATATCAACCTTTTAGTGTGTTTTTTTTCTTTCTTTTTTTCTTTTTTTTAGGCAAAAGATAGGACTCATATTATAATAGATTGGCCTTTTGCTTAAAAAAAGAACAGATTGACATTTTGGAGCATCCTATATATAAATGACTTGTAATCCAACAAGATAGAGGGCCCTGATTTTGTCTCTGGGTATTAAGCAGTGTGAACTAGTTGTCCTCTGGATTAAATTCTACATTGAATTTGATCTTCCAAGCATAAAATGAGATCAGTTATAAGATTGTAGTAGTATTTCACATGTACCCTGTAGCAAGTTTTATTTTCTTTTTGCTTGCCCAAATTATGCTCTAGGTGTTGAAGAGGCCCTCCAAATGCAAAATTAGCCGTCCCTGCCTAAATCTATTATGAAAGAATTATTTTTAGGCAGCTCTTAAATGAGTTGGAGGATGAAAATCTAGCACTGCGATATCCATCAAAAACTAAGAACGTGAATGAATTGAGCATTCACAAAACCATAATAGGAATGGGAAAGACAACTAAAAAATGATCCAACCATGCATTTTAGAGCGAATGTTAGACGACTTACATGATCAGCTAATAATCCCAGACAGACAAATTAATTAAGGCCTCGACGGAAAATAAAAAACATGAAATAGCTGAACGGGACATGAAATATAAATTTGATCACGCAGGGTTTAAATAGTATGAACGAACGTGTCTTTCTGGAACCGGCCTATAAATTAGTAGGAAATCATTCGCCTGTTGAGACCTGTTGAGTAGTTAATTTATGTTCGTATATGTCATGGAAAAATAATAAGATTTTGGAGAAAACTAAATTAGCCGTCTACTACAAATATGTTTCAAACCTTTTAAATTAATAAAGTATTAAATTCAACAGAATAAAATGTCATTTAGTCGTTTGAAGTTTGGAAAATTATTTTTTTCAACTTTTGGATAATTAGCATTCATCCAGGATAAAGAATTAGCAGAGCATAAAGACCCCATCTTCTCTCACTGAGATAAAAGTTAATCGGGGATCCTTTAAAGTTTAACATATGTAAGTTTTTACTTATTGATATGTACTGTAGTATCATACAGTGTATGTATTTAAGATCAAGGGATTTAAGCAGTATATATCAAGGGGTTTTAAAAATACGTATCAATAAGTACTTAGGATCATATGAGGTAGCGTAGACAACACAATAGAAAACAGAAGCAGAAACAATACAAGACATTGAGATTTATGAGGAAGATTAGAATGAATACCTTTTTTTGGAGAAACAACAACAATTTTCTTCTTCTTTTTTGATGTTGATGGAGAATAAACAACAAGAGCTTTGTTATTCTTCTTTGATGCTTTTGGAGAATCAACAACAACTGCTTTCTTCTTCTTTGTAGGTGGAGAATCAACAAGAGCAGTTTGCTTCTTCTTCTTCGATGGTGTTGGAGAATCTACAACATCAGTGTTCTTCTTCTTTTTTGATTTTGGTGGTGGAGAATATACAGGAGAAGTTTTCTTCTTCTTCTTCGATGGTGCTGGAGAATCAACATCTGATTTCTTCTTCCTTTTTGATTTTGTTGGTGGAGATTCAGGAGTATCTTGTTCTTCAGTTACTGTTTCTTGGATTGTTGTATCGATTTTCCTTTTGGTGACCATTTTAGATGATTTAGGTATAGATCCGTTTAGATCCACTTTTCTTCTTTGATGATTTTGATTTTGTTTGCGCGGGGTTTTGATTTCTTTAGTTTCTGATTTTGATTTCAGTTTATGTAAAACAGTTTTGATTTTTGAAATCCCTATCTTTCAGTTCAGGTGGTTTTAGAAACTGAAAAGGATGTAACAGGTGGATTAAAGATTATGCCGACAGTTTAAAGTTAATATGAATATTGGATAAAGTTCATGCCGATTATGGATAATCTTTAGGCCTTATATTTGTTTTCCCCCAAAAAAACTATCATAATCTACAATCAATAACAATAATCTATATGTTAATCTCACCAATCTAGGTTTAATATAATATAATAAACAATCTATTAATCAAAGATAATTTGGATATTACGAAAACATTATGGATAAAGGGTTTAAAAATACTTTAAAATTTCTCTATTTTATTTATTTAGTTTTCCTAATTTATAAGGATATCTCCAATTAAATGTTAAAAAAAACAGTAAAACTAATATTAAACTGAACACTTCCACTGAGAAATTAGTTAGCATGATGATTTGTGGTATCCATATTTGTGTGACCCTTACCCATTTATAAAATGGGCTTTCCTTTTTAATTTTTTTCCAAAAATAACCCTAGTCAATATCACTTGCAATACCTTCTTCAGGGAAAAAATAACACTCGCAGGTTGCAACAAACAAGGACCATAGTGACATTAAAAAGAGTACACTTTTCGTCTTAAAATCCAAAGACATAAATGGACAATCGAGAGTACGTGTATAGATATACTTGAGAATCAAATAATATTCTTGTTTGAGATGGTGCCCTTAAAACAAATTAAATATAAACAGCCCTTTGGCTTTTGGCTCCATGCCCAATATGTCTCAAAGTTTGCGTGCAGTGTTTTAGTTTTAATCTTTCTTTTGTCTGGTCCTCTGTTTATTTTTTCTTCTTCAAATTTATTTTTTTCTCAAATTAATATTTCTTAAAAACACGAATGAGTAGGCGGGCCGAAGAAGCTTCCTTCGCTGAAGCAACTCTCACTCTATCGATGTCAACGATATCATGTTCATCTCTTGGTTACGAGCAGCTCGCTAGACTATATGAGTATGTAGAATTCCATCCAGTTTTCTATTTCTTATTTTTTTTTAGAAGTAGGTTAAACTTGTAATAATTAGCTTCCTTTTGCACTTTCTTTCTATTCTTCTAATTGTACTTTAAAAGTAATTTACGGATCGAATAAAACAAACAAATTTAAAATCGATTCACATAATAAAATGACCCCCTAGGCCACGGTGCCAAACTTAACTGTTCCAAGTGGTACCAACCTATTCATTAGAAGTAGATAGATTGGCATTTTGGAGGCTCCAAATTGGAGCATCCACCCTATATATAATTGACACCTGTGGTCCAACAGGATAGAGGACCCTGCTTTTGTCTTTGACCATATGTACTATCAACTAGTTGTCCTCTGGATGGAGGACCATATTTTGGGATTTGATTTTTCCAATTAAGAAACTAACAGTAACACCTTTGTTTTCCCAAATTCTACAATTAATTTAATCTTAGAAGCATAACTAAAATTTCAAATCAGAACACTTATGAGATTATACACTAATTCACATGGATTGCACTGCCCTGTCTTGCCCAACAAGTTTTTTTATATTTTTTTATTTTCCTAAATTATGCTTGACGGGTTGAAGAGGACTCCCAAATGGAAAATTAGCCCTTTGATTAATATTCATTTATCAAATATTTTCTTAAAAAAGTTAGCAAGATACAAACTAAGCACTGTAATATCGATTAGAAAATAAGAAATTTTGAAAAGACTTCTAAAGAGTGACACTACCATGCATACATATACATATCATGAAAAAGACTTCTGAAGAATTTCTGATTGAGATTGTCTTCTTTAAAGTCAAGTTAAGAAAGGAGGACAAAAAAGAATCTGCCATTTTGGTTAGCTTTAATATATTTTTTCATTTAAAAGGAAATAGAAGAATAAAAGCTTACATGAGGCCACTCCAAGAAGAGGGGAAAAAAGTAAATCAGAATACAAGATTGTCAAGAGTCTGATTAGAGACTTCGTTGACATCCACTGCTAATTTTTAACTCCGTAAGAACTTCTCCGATAGTAAATATGGATATTTTATATATGGCGTCACTTTTAAAACATCCTCTAGGTATAAAATTTTAAATATTAAAAAAATTTATTTTTATTTTTAAATCATAAAGTTTTCAACCATTCTTTTATTTATTTATAAATATACAATTGGCTAAAAATATTTCTATTTTTGTTTTTCAATTATTTTTGTTAATAAAAATGTGAAGATATACTCTAGGTGAATGTCTAAAACTAGAGGTTTACCTAGAGGATGTCTAACTTTATTTTACCACATCATCCTCATATCAATGGGTTGGAGATATTTTTTTATAAATATTATTGTGTATTCTATATAGATTAAGACTTTTTTCTTCACATAATCTATCAGAGAAATTCTAAGCAAGAAAAAACATTGGGTTAATTAACGATTTAATACTTTACATCTGGTTAGGTGAATGTCTAATCTGACAGTAAATCACTCTGATTCATGGCCAAAACTCAAGAGGAGGTATGTATAGTAGTTACATTGATTTTTCAAACAAAAATGATGGACATATCGCTCATTTAAACCGTGTGAGAAATGCACCTCTCACACGGTGAGCCAATATCGATTAGTTTCAAGACCGAGTTCAATTATCGATTCACACCGCCTCCAGCAATTTCAGACCGATTTCAGTTGCATGTTTGACCTTTGCTACTTTGTTCTTGATATAAACCTTAAAAAATGATTGGATTTCTCAATTATCCCAATATTTCTGTTAAATGCAGATTTGCTAATAACTTTGGCCTTTTTTCCAAACCACAAATGACCATCTAACCTAGTTACTTTACTTTTGAATCTGATTTATGGAATAGTTAGAAACCAGTTGAAAAACTTCTATTAAAACTCTTTAAATTGCGTTGATGTCTGTAAAATCATTGGCTTGTTATATCCGACTCGTGACCGACCCATTTTGGATTTATGTATAGAAGTATAATTATAACGCCCAGGTCAAAGGCCTAGTAAATGAAGCTATATTCATCCGAGGATACAATGACATTAAGCTTATATAAATAAGGTCGTTAGCATATCCAACGTTGATGGTGCGTTGGTGCATACCCGAGGATCCAGAGTTAATTAGCCCAACTCAATGAATGGATCAAGGGTGCAAGATAAGTCATGCATGTCTTATGTATTAGCCTAAAGCTTGGCCAAGGCTTAGGCAATACAAGTGCAGCATTGGCGTAGCCAGACACGCCAATGTAGTCAAGTACTCAGCATACTGATTCTAATAAATCTTATAACGTGTGATGCGTACTCGAGGAAGCAAAACAAGAAGCTGATACTTACTCGAGGAAGCAACACAAAAAGTTGATGCTTACTCAATGATATCGCACACGAAACTGATAGGTACTCAAGAGTGCAGCATTGACCTAGGGAACGATTACGAGTTGGTTACGAGCATTACATGCGTGGCAGAGCATGAAGATGGCTTGGAACTGTTATAAAAGCTTATAACCATGTTTGGCATTCCTAATTTCCTAGTAAAAGTGTTGCATCTCCAAGTACACAACACAGAAGTTGACGGTTGGAGAAGCATTATGGCAGTTAGGATAACTGCCAATGGTCACATGGCTGTCCATAGGATGTGCACATTGTGGCACACGATTTTGGCCTGATCCCTGTAGTATAAATAGGCTAGGGATCAAATAAGTTATCAAGCTAGTCAGTGAGTTCGATTGTAGAATCATTCACAGTTAGTGAGAGTTAGTAAATCACCAAAAGGGTGATTGGCATGTGTAGTCCATGCGATGGACGGATTTTTTAATATTCCTTTGATGTAATAAAATGGGTTTGTTGCTTTATATCTTTGTGTTCTTTGTGTTGCTGATTTTGTGACTTTGATTCATGGCAAAGCCTCTAATGCATTATGGGATGCATTACGAGTTGAGAGAAAAGAAAAGAAGTCTTCTGTTGCTAAGTGTCTAAAGAATTAGGCATGGGCGTGCCTTGGTGCAAGCATGCTAGGATGAAGTGCAAGTGGGTAAAGCTAATTTACTGAACCATTGTACAGTCGGATCATACTCAAGCCAAATTTTTGCAAGATGCATTTTTGGATGTGACTGTAAGGGTATCAAAGTTGAGTTCGGTACACGGTTCGATAAATTTTTTTTTTTTTTTTTACTCATGTTGGTGTTATTTGTTCCTTAATTCAGTAAGGAATTGCTTGGGTTTCGTTAGTATGAAGACTAGAAGAAGCTGGTCTTTTGAGAAAAGATCAATTGGAACGAACTGTGAAGCTTGAACTAACATCAGGCTGCATATGTTCAAGACAAAGTGTCTAAGTTCCAGCTTAAGTGTTAAACGGACATACTAGACGAATTGAAACAAAGTTTTCAAGTGTTGTGTGTGAAAAAAAATAAGAGTATGTTGACTGCTACGGTGCAAGTCAGGTGTTCAAGTTAATATTCTCACAAATATGCGAAAATTAAACTTTTGGTATGCAGATTTTCGTAGGGTAATCAGTATCAAATACGTTACAAGGGGTAATGGGAATTTTGCAAAAATTCCTGAACTCAAAGATGTTGTTGTCTTTTTGAAAGGGCAAAAATTCCTGAACTCAAAGATGTTGTTATCTTGATACTCATCTCAAGATAGCCAAATTTGTGGAAGGTTAAAGCTCTCTCTTAAAGCATGTACCTTGGTGGTAATGCTAAGTTTGGTTGTGGAACAACATTTTCGTGGTAATGCAATGCCATGAAATAGGAATTGTATGGTCAATTCTAGTATAGCATATGGCTTGTTAAAAGTTTGAAGAAAAGGAACGTAAGTAAAGGTAAAAATGAACCCCACGGTCTTACGTTTGCCGCTAAGTTCTTCATTCATGCTAGATGCGCACAAAAAGTGTGCTTGCACCTGGTTTGTTAGAGTGGGATAAGAATGCTTGGACTAGGATGTCCAAAGACCTGCATTTTATCAGGAACCACAACGGACATTCTTGTCGAATACAAAATCAGTAATTGTTACTAAGATGATTTTGGCGAAGGGAAAGTCAAGAGGATCCAGATGTACGTGGGAAGTAAGATGAGTTCCCGAGTTCAAAGGAAAGTGCACCATTTGAGGGGATGTTTGTACTTTAATGAACGTAGGCAATGCGTGCCCCATTTACAAGGATTGTTAGCCTTGTTTGCAATTGTCTAGGAAAGGAATTCGGTTCACAATAGTCATTGATGATATGACTAAACTGAGCAACTATGGTGATACCCATAATCACCAAAGTCAGGTCCAATCCACATGTGCAAAGGTGCATGTGAATTCTGTGAAGTGTGTATGTCGAAGATCGAGTAATTACTGACATAATTGATATACAACATTGGCATATGAAAAATGACAGTCAAGTATGGCCAAGATGCATGGTGCATCTAGATATGCAAGATAGGCTTGCATATGCACACTGGCATCATAAGAGATGGTGCCTAAGAACTCTACAGTTGAGAAGCGTAAAGGCATGGAGAAGGAAAGACGAAGAAATGGTGATGCATATGAATGGTATGAGATTATTCTTGAAATCTTCATGCAAAATGCCTTAGTTTAAAGGAGTATTCAACCAGGTGACAATTATACTTTGCTTCGTATGGGAGTCGCAAAGGTACGTTGTTAGTTGGAAGAATGAATGTGGCAATGCGATTGCAACATTAAGGGAGGATTGGTACTTTCCCGTTTTCTTGTTTGTTACTAAGGTTGCTAGGATGAAGTCAGTATTGAAAGACTTGTTGGGTCTTACGAGTTTGCAAATCAGTTGATGATAATATTTTCTTTGCAGTTGGGTAAACTTTCAGTTTTGGGTCGTATAGACCTTGGTGGAATTAAGTATCTCGAATGAGGGTATTCAAGTGAAATCCTTATCTCTTTGCACTCAAAGTAAAACTAGTTCACTTGGGAAGATATACACAACATATTAAGCCAAAATATGCAAATAAGAGATGCTGAAAGTGGAAGCAAATCAGTTTGATGGCATAGACGAGTTTGCTGTTAGGATTTATGTGGATGTGCGACAGCTTATTGGCAGCAACAACATGGAGTAACACATCAAGAATGTAGATGTAAGCCCCTCAAAGATATGAGTTAAGATTGACTCATGGCTTGGAAGAATATGATGTTTTTCCTATACATTAAAGTGTGGTAGTTCGAAGGAACAAGTAAGACCTTTTTTGGTTTCGAAGGCGCGTGAAGAGGAGGCCTAGTCCAATTTGATGGTAGGATATCCCCGGTTTCCTAAGTCATGAATATATAACAATCATGCATTTCAATCAAGGTGTGTGGCAATGCAAGAAAATAACAGTAAAGAATTGGTTCTTTGGCATGCAAGTGACCGAGCTGATGTGTCCTCAGGGAAGCAACACAAGTAGCTGATGCAATCCCAGGAAGAAACACAAGCAATTGATGCGTTCTCGAGGATACAATCTAAGGCACGAGCCAACAAAGTTGATTGAAGACGAAGGCCGAGTCTTGTGTTGGAGGAAAAAGACTATGGCAATAATTTGTGAGATCATTGGAATCATTACTTGTGTACACTTAGGCACAAGTGATTCAATTGAAATTCAAGCCTGATTCCAAGAATTGGCTAAGAAGAATTTCAAGTTTGTATTTGAGCACTGATATACAATTGAAGCTTGAGTTGAAGTGTAGGCCAACGCAACACCAAGAGTTCAAGGCAGTAGGATCAATGCCAAGGCAGTAAGCTAAGTGGTAATGCTGGTATTAGGCATTAGATTGGCAATGACGTTCATTATGCCAAAGAGAGTTGGCCGACATGTCAGAAGCTGAGTAGTTTCCTGATCAGTACACAATATGCAGTTCGTATGAAGTAGAACTGGCATTCATCGAGGACGAAGAATGGATTGGGTGTGGGGGTCTATAAAGCCCAGGTCAAACGGCCTAGCAAATGAAGCTACATTCATCCGACGATACGACATTAAGCTTAGACAAGTAAGGCCATTGGCATATGCAACATTGATGGTGCGATGGTGCATACCCGTAAATCCAGAGTTATCCCAACTCAAGGAATGGATCAAGGGTGCAAGATAAGTCATGCGTTGACTTATGCATTAGCCTGAAGCTTGGCCAAGGCTTAGGCAATGCAAGTGCAGCATTGGCGTAGCAAGACGCGCTAGTGTAGTCAAGTACTCAGCATAGTGATGCTTGTAAAGCTTATGACTTGTGATGCGTACTATAGGAAGCAATACAAAAAGCTGATGCTTACTCGAGGAAGTAGCACAAGAAGCTGATGCTTACTCAAGGATGCCGAACAAGAAACTGATGCGTACTCAAGAGTGCAACATTGACTAAGGGAACGAATATGAGTTGGTTACGAGCATTACATGCGTGGAAAAGTATGAAGATGGCTTGGAACGGTTATAAAGTCTTATAACCATGTTTGTCATTGCTAACTGCCTAGTACAAGTGTTGCATCCCCAAGTACACATCACCGAAGTTGACGGTTGGAGAAGCATTTTGGCGGTTAGGATAACTGCCTACGGACACATGGCTGTCCATAGGCTGTGCAAGTTGTGGCATATGAATTTGGCCCCCTGTAGTATAAATAGGCTAGGATCAAATAAGTTAGGAAGCTAGTCAGTGAGTTCGAATATAAAACCATTGGGAATTAGTGAGACTTAGGCAATCACCAAAAGGGTTATTGGCCTGTATAGTGCATATGATGGAAGAATTTTATAATCTTCCTTTGATGCAATAAAATGGGTTTGTTGCGTTATATTTTTATGTTCTTTGTGTTACTGATTTTGCCATTTTGATGCATGGCAAAACCTCTAATACAATATGGGATGTATTACGAGTTAAAAGAAAAAAAATCTTCCATTGATAAATGTCTAAAGAATTAAACATGGATGTGCTTTGATACAAGTATACTAGGCTGAAGTGCAAGTGGATAAAGCTAATTCTTTCAACCATTGTACAGCCAGGTCATTCTCAAACCAGAAATTTACACGATACATTTTTGGGTGAGACGATAATCTAGGAGTCTTTTGGAATAAAGAAAAAAACTTAAGGGGACAAGGTGGAATGCTTCTATAAAATTAATAACAACTATTGGTATTAATTAAGTCTTATTACTCTTGCAGATGTAAATTATAATAATCATGGCGATTAAAGCATTTCTTCAAAGAAAAACAGGAAGCATCAAACTAATTAATAGCTAGCTTTTGTTTTGGTTTTTTTCTGCTTTGCGAGTATTTAATCGAACCAGCTAATACACGCTAAGCAAGTGGTCGTTCTGTCCCATGTTTTGGATACAAAATTGGGCCGTTTGATTACTAAACTCTACTTAAACGTAAACCGCTTATTCAAACAACTCCAAAGTCATAAGTCCTAAACTATGTAACGCTAGGCAATTTTAAAGGAGTTTATCTTGAACAATACGTTGAGAATTTTTGTATAATGGTCCCAAAATTGTTTGTTTGGTTATTTACATAATTTGAGAGTTAATCCACTGTAAACTACATTTTTGATGATCCTTAAATTCAACCTTTGAAAGTGTCGACCTAGAAAAACAAACGACTGAAGTGGTCGAACAGTGGGAAGTGGAGTTATGTTCCCTTCCCACGTAAATAACACGGTATGGAATAATTTAAATTGAAATAAATCAAAAACAAGAATGTTTTATCCTTGTAATACAGTAAAAAAATTGTTGAACTAGTGATTTGAGTTTAAAGTTCGTTAACACCAAATTCTTTATCGATTAAAAAAAAGAATGTCCCTTCGGATAATCTTTTAGGTTTACCTCTGAATTTTTAAGATGTTTTTAATCTATATTGTTTTTCCCTTTTGTGTTTCTTTTCTTCCATTAACAACGGTCGAAGGTTACAAAGGTAAGCAGTAGTACATTAAGAACGATAAGTAACCAAATCCTGTAAACATGTGATACAATTTGGATTATTTTCCTTGTAGTGATTTTTGAGTTTCTGTCCCACCAAAGTTTTGTCTGATGAAATTATACTTTTTTATGATGATATCCGGATTCCTAACAAATAAATACATGTATCGAACTGAAATATGGCCACAACTTGGGAGAATCTTGCATGATTGGCTAGGTAGACCAGACAAGAAGTCTTAGCACATGGGGTCGTTACTTACAATCATCTCAAAAACAGACATATATGACAGGTATTCAGATAATTTAAAGAGGTAATTTCTCCCTTGATTTGAGCCTAATTGCCTTTGTCTAGTGCCGATTTCAAGCTTGTCCTATTTTGCAGTGCAGCTTGACCTTCATAAATGATATGATGTGGTCGTGTAGTGGTCAGTGATAGTTATGTTCCCCCGTAATAACACGGTAAAACTGTGGCTATAGTTTACACGTTATAATGCTTATTATTTTACAGATTATTGGCATTTGTTTTATGAATGTTTAAGGTATTCAAGCATCTTATTACTCTTTATATTTTAGTCATCTGAGTTGAGATTAGTTCCTATGATCAATAGCTTTAAACAACCAAGGTCTTATGTTTTGTGATTAGTTCATAAATATATAATTCTAATTTTATAAGCCGGTTTTTAACATCGTTTTAGAAGACCCACGGACTTCATTGCTCTGTGCCTGCGGCGTGGGGTTGAGACTTGAGAGGCATAAACATAAATGTGAGTACATGATTTCCTACGTATGGTTCTTCACTATCACGATCTGCCCTTAATAACACGGTCTACTATTTTGATCCTCCTTCTACTTCTTAATCTTCATTAATTCTTGGTTCTTCAAACCCAAATTCATTCACACATATAATATTAAAGAAATTCTTTATTAAAAAGGAATTTCAAACGCGTCAAATAATTTATTCAATCCGTCCAAAAGTTAAAACCAAAAATTCCTCAAATTTCTTCCATATGGATATCCGTCCGTTTAATTACTAAAACGCGGTTCAAATCTTTGTTTGTGTTGTCTAATCTTCATCAATATCAACATCACTCTCTCGCTACTTTTTATCTGTCTTCTTCTTCTTCTTCTTCTTCTCTCCTCAAATATTAAATCACTAAAATCACTCTCCTTGTCTTTCCCTACTCTCTCTGTATAAATCTCAAATTTCTTCGATCATTTCAAATTCTGTTCAAACCCCATTTCTCTCAAGACTCTAATTCAGCTAAACAAACCAAAAATCACAGATTTATCAACTTCTAGAGAGAAAAAAAAGCTCCAATTTGTTAAAAGGAAGCCATTAATGGCAGGAGGAGGAGAGGATGAGGCAGATTCATTAGAATACACACCAACATGGATTGTTGCATTAGTTTGTTCAATCATTGTATTCATATCTCTTGTTGTTGAAAGACTTCTTCATTCACTTGGAAAGGTAGGTTATCTCTCGACCTAAAATTCCTCTGTTTTTCTTTATTTGAATCCATAAATGTCATTCATTTTTAGATTAATTTTGTTAAATTAATCAAAACCCACTTCAGATTCTTGATGGATTAATCATGTGTTGTGTTTGGTTTTTGATGATTTACAGTATTTGAAGAGGAAGAATCAGAAGCCTCTTTTTGAAGCATTACAGAAAATCAAAGAAGGTAACCAACCCTTATCATCTCTAACACTCTCCCGTTAGTTAATTCACCCAATGGGTTTTGATTAATGGAGGTAATGGGTTCTTAAAGATTGTAACTTTTGAATTTACTTTTCGTTTGTTTGCAGAATTGATGCTTTTAGGGTTCATTTCATTGCTACTGACTGTATTTCAAAATACAATCTCCAAAATCTGTATACATGAGAGTTGGACAAATCATCTACTTCCATGTAGTAAGCCCGAGGAGGCTAAAGAGGCTGCTCATGTTGGTTTCCTTTCTGGTATTGGTAGAAAGCTTCTTTCATCAGCAGGCAATAATGAATACTGCACTAAAAAGGTATATTAGAATTGTGTTTTAAGGATTTCAACTTGGTTGGATCGATTTTTGTGTGCGATCGGGTCGTGGACTAGTGAAATTTCAGCTGATAGTGTTAATTGGATAGTGAATTGGGTTCTTTTGGTTGTGCAGGGAAAGGTCCCTTTGCTGTCTGCTGAGGCATTGCATCATTTGCATATCTTTATCTTTGTATTGGCGATAGTTCATGTCACGTTTTGTGTTCTCACCATTCTTTTCGGCGGTATAAAGGTAGTTCTTTTGATTGTGCGTTATTTGTCTATCCTCTTTAATGTTCCTTTTATTCTTGTTGATTATCTGTGGATGTTGAAATGAAATTTATGTTATAGATTCGTATGTGGAAGCACTGGGAGGATTCTATTGCGAAAGATAAATATGATACAACAAAGCATCTGAACAAGGTCACACATATCCATCAACATGCTTTTATCAAGGACCATTTTCTTATTTGTGGGAGAGATTCAGCAGTACTAAGCTGGTTGGTAAGTCATTATCATAACTGCATTCTTACAGGGAAAATACTCTAGTGTTATTGACATTGACGTTTGTTCTAATGTATTTATTTTTTTGCAGCTTTCATTTTTCAAGCAATTTTATGGGTCTGTGACCAAATCAGACTATATCACATTGCGTCTAGGTTTCATTATGGTAAGCTTATTGGACTTGGGGTTAGTGTATTTCATTAACTGTTCTATTGAACATGGGTTTATACCTTTTGCGTTGTAGGGTTACCTTAACATAAGTGTTTCTCATATTGTTTCATATTCCTGTAGACCCACTGCAGGGGAAACCCCAAGTTCGATTTTCACAAGTACATGGTTCGAGCTCTTGAGGCTGATTTTAAGAAGGTTGTCGGCATAAGGTAAAGATGGTTTACATTTCAATTGTATAAATGTAATTGTAAAAGTAAAGATTGCGCTCCACAACCCTTAATGGTCAAACACACATACACATACACACTCCTGAAAGAATAAAATAATAATGTTTCGTATACTTCAGGTAGCAAATTGTACAAAGCGCGTAACATTCCATGTGGAATAACCATTTGTATTGCAACTCAGTATCATTAACTGTCTCTCATTAGCCTTTGTTTTCCTCTTGCAGTTGGTATCTTTGGATATTCGTGGTCATTTTCTTGTTGCTGAATGTAGAAGGTAATTCATGACCAACTTAGTTAAAAATATATGTTTTTGGAGCTTCAGAACGAGAACTTGTAGTTGCATCAAGTGTTTCTAGATGCTATTTCTTGAATAAGTTCCTTCAACTTGAACCTTGGTTTCTGTTAGAAGATTATATTCTAAGGTTCTTCTAATAGTTAGCTTGAAAGCTGTATAAGCTGTAGAAAGAGATTCGACTTTGCATACATTTTTATTCAGCTCTTAGTTTATTTCCATGTCTATGAAGATCAAACATATATAATAATGGGAAATTCAATTTCGTCTTTAAATCTGAGAGACCCACCAGCATTACATAGGAAGTTCATAGATGTCTCCCTAGTTGTGTTCTGTTTTTAGGTAATGTCATAGAACGCTTATTAATACCCTGACAAGCTAGTCCAAGATCTGGAGATTGAAAACCTGTGTTTCTGTTCATGTGCAGGTTGGCATACATATTTCTGGATAGCTTTCATACCTCTCATTGTAAGCTTTCCAACCATATAAAACACTATTTATGTTCGCTACTCAATATTGCATATATGTCTACATACATTTCGTGTATCTTTACGCTTATGAAGAGAGAAACAGCTGGTACATGCGCGTAGCTTACATCCAGTAAGTGCCTTTTGAGATTTATAATGCTTTTGGTCACTAAAATCTTTCATTCTTTAAGGTGTCATAGTTTATGGCTTAGATGATAAAATGCATCTGTATATCATAGAGCTAAATGGATAAAAGGTAAGACATCCAAGAATTTACACCCTGTCATTTTGACCTTTGACTCTATAATAGTTAAGCTCTTTGTTCCCTTTGTTTTCCCCTGTTGCATCTTCTTTTATCACAAGTAAATAATTAGGTAACACTGAAGAGAGATGCGAGTGTGTGACAAATGTCTGAGGGACTTGGTCCATCCTGTTCATCCTCTAATGCTATTTACAAGTGTCCTTATTGTCAACCTCTTTACAGCACTTTCATACTGAAAATCATACTTACAACCTATTAAATAGTAGGTGTTAAAGAACTTCTGCTAGCTTTCTCGTAATTTGAATTTTGTATGCATAACGGAAGCAATCTTTGGTCTCATGAATAATGATGTTTATTTTAGTCGAACTCAAATGTAGGCAATGTTTAAAGTCTTGCACATCTATATGTAAATATCTGAAGTTGAGTACACAGTGGAGAAACAAGAAACTACTCCAGTAATTGAACATTGTGTTCTTTTGACCAATTATTTTCGCTTCTCACATAATGGACCCGCGTTTGTGTACTGACTAAATCAGAGATGTACTAAAGAGTAGACATTATTCAACCTACTTTCTGTCTATTTACGCATTTGTGTAGTGGTCTAGCATTGTATGTCTCACCATTTTTTCATATATCTATCAAGCATGCTAATTAAGATCATGAAATTTTGCTAATTTTGTGTTTAATCTTAAAATATCCAGCTGCTACTTGCGGTCGGAGCAAAGCTGGAGCACGTTATATCTCAACTGGCTCATGAAGTCGCTGAGAAACATGTAGCCGTAGAGGGAGACTTGATTGTTAAGCCCTCAGATGAGCACTTCTGGTTCAGTCGTCCCCGTATCGTCCTCTTTTTGATCCATTTCATCCTCTTCCAGAATGCTTTCGAAATTGCATTTTTCTTCTGGATATGGGTAAGTGACAGACGTGTACATCAAGTTTTATTAAGCTCTGTTTTAAACGTCCACATCGCAACTGCCTGGGTGTTATAGTAATTCGGGTGGATGTTAAAACATGTGATATATCCTCTCTATCATTTTGTTCAGTTGTTGTAGTTGTGACTGGCTGAAATTCTTACGCTTAAATCAATTTCAGGTCCAATTCGGGTTCAACTCTTGTATTATGGGACAAGTTCGCTATATCATCCCAAGACTTGTTATCGGGTTAGATCTTTCTCCTATATTTGTCCATATTTCATCATATTAACCCTCTTGAAAGTAGCTAACAGACATTCAAACATGCACGAATCTGATGGTTTTGTGTTTCTTAGGGTCTTCATTCAAGTACTTTGTAGTTATAGTACCCTGCCTCTTTACGCCATCGTAACACAGGTATAGTAACATTTTTAATCTCCTGAACTTATGATTTTTAATTGTTTTCAGTTAACTTTTGCCCGACATAAATCTCTCGATTTACTTACTTTGATCTGATGTTATTTAGATGGGAAGTTCATTCAACAAGGCTATATTCGATGAGCATGTACAAGTAGGATTGGTCGGCTGGGCACAGAAAGCAAAGAAGAGAGGTTTGAGAGCAGGAGCTGCAAATGGCTCAACTCAAGGTGTTTCTCATCAAGGAGGTTCAAAAGAAGGTTCTTCTACAGGACATATTCTGATGGGCCGCATGGGACAACAACAAGAAACCACACAGGAAGACGGTGGTGATATCGCACTAATCGACCCATCAATACCACGAGGTGAACCATAGATTTGAGTTTGGTCACATCAGCCATTCTTCCACTAGTAAATTGTGTCTTTTCTATTGTTGTATTGGTGAAATCCTTTATTATAGTTACAAAGTGAAATATAGTTTGTGTCTTTGTTCTAAGTAGCTTGTAATACGAAGTGTATATCATTAATTTTTGACGAATTGATAAATCAGAGTTTTGGCCTGAACATTTAGCAATGGTTGTTACTGAAATCTTTGGACAGGGTATGCATGAGTTAAACCCCGTTTAAATCCATCCGACTGGCGTCGATTGGGTTCAGACGTTCAGTATAAGATGTCTAAACGAGTGGCAGATGAAGATATACTGAACTCAATTCCCCTTCCTAAGAGTTTTTCAATATGAGCTTAGATTTTTAAGACCTTTCTCTTTCCCACTCTCGCTGTCTCAGTAGATCGAGTCTCACCACGGTCTGTAACTGTAAACAAGCAGAAACAGGTCAGTTTACTATTCACACGGCTGCTATTCCTAAAGATTTTAACAGACTCTACTAGTTTCGCTAAAAAATAGGCATTATAACCCATAAACCGCTAAATAATAGGCATTATAACCCATAAACTCTCCTAAAGACAGGACTAACAGAACCAACTAATGAGTCTATAAATTGGCGCTTCATTTAATCAGCATCATCAGCAAGAGAGTCAGTCAGAAGATAAAGTCCTAAAAAAGAGAGAACGGAGCAACAAGAAATGAAAACGCAATCAAGAACGCCAGTATGACCAACAACAAGGAGGAGGAAGCAATAGAATTGCTTCACTTGATGTTGACAAAATCAAATCCACACCACCATCACCGCTAATAACAAAGATGATGATCCTAAAACCCAGGTAACAAGTCCTTAATTTTCTTTTCATTTTATTCATCATCACTTCACTTGATTTTTTCGCTTTTGCATCGTTCAAATATTCAGTTATCCATGAGTTAATGGATATTACTAAGCATCAAAATTCAACAAGAACTCTACTTTTTGTAGTTCTTATTGCTAATTTTAACTTTATGATGATTAATATATAGAAACCAGATTGGAAGAATTTCTTGGCATATGTATGTCCTGGTTTTCTTGTCTCTCTAGCCTATCTTGATCCGGGAAATTGTAAGTGAATCAGCATATCAGCTTCATCTTATTCATCATTTTCCTTTTTGATTTTTCTCATTTACTTTTTTCCTATTAACTTTTTGTGCAGTGGAGACTGATCTCCAAGATTTGTCTATGGTTGTTGGCAGAACTTGCAGTTATTGCAGCCGATATCCCGGAAGGTAGCATTGGATAAACTGAAGTGATGATGAATAAAATGAAAAGAAAATTAAGGACTAGTTACCTGGGTTTTAGGATCATCATCTTTGTTATTGGTGGTGGTGGTGATGGAGGATTTGATTTTGTCAACATCAAGTGAAGCAATTCTATTGCTTCCTCCTCCTTGTTGTTGGTCATACTGTTGTTCTGATTGTCTTTCCATTTCTTGTTGCTCTGTTCTCTCTCTTTTAGCACTTTATCTTCTTATGTCTCTGACTGACTCATCTTGCTGATGATGCTGATTAAATGAAACGCCAATTTATAGACCCAAAAATTGTTAGACTTCTAAATAAACTCAAACTACAAAATAAACATGATCAAAAGCGTGGGTGAGTAGGGTGCTAGTAATATGCATATAACTGACTTGTGATTACCTCTTTATATCTCCACCCATCGCCACCCATCGCCACCACCAAGAGTATATACTTGCACATATCCTCTACCAGAGCGGTTCCAATATAAAATTCTAACAACCTTGTACTCGTTGGTTTGAGGAATATAACCAAAACCCCCAGATATTCTACTAAAACCATGGTGTTCATTATTTTTGTTAAATCCTTGAAGCTTCAAACATTCTCTAGAAATGGGTTTATAGATGTGAATTGGATCCTGAAGGCCGTTATTTGTAGATTCATCTAAACAGATCAAACCATTGCAAGAACCAACTAGAGAATTCATGCTCCTTCGGGTTGATTGATCAATCTAAGTGCGTTTTGAATGCGCTGCTCATTCCTATCAATATAATGATCAAACTCACCATAGTATAGTGGGTGACATAGTTTTTTGTTTTTCTGACTTTAACTAAGAAAATAAGACCTATAGAGTACTTACCATTGAACTGCCAATAGTACCATTGTTGGGATGATTGTGTCACAGTAAATGCATCTCGGCAAAGTTGGTTTTATCAAGTGATAGGAGGAGATTTCGCCATGTTCTGCATACTCGTCGACATTATCAACTGGTAATCGAGAAAATATGTCTACTGAAGATTGTCCATGAACAAATTAAGTTCAAGGCCTAATACTACCTTTGTATATATTACCCTAATGCTATATTTATTTTCCATGGGTTATTGTGCACTCGTGCCTTTGGTGAGGTTTATGATGGAGCAGTGATGCGTCTCTATGAAAAAGAGAAAGGAGACCAGAAGGCTCGGGTAGAATCTTCGTTAGTGAAAGCAGATCCAACAGATTTTGCTCGGGGTCAAAGTATAGATAATAGGTTCGCAAACCCAATAATTGCTTCAGCTAAGTTTTCATCAGAAAACTGTTGGAATTATTGATTTGAAAGAATGGTTACAGCTACAGGACTTTTTCTTGTTCCAAATCTTAAGGTTGGTAACAGATTCTTATAGTTGGCAACATATACTATTACCAAACTTAGCTAGATTATATTGACTCAATATTATTTTAGGATATTATTCTTCTTGATTCTTGTCTTTGTTCTTGCATACAAGATTTCCTTCTGTTAAGGAATTACTTTCAACATTCCCACTTAATTTTTTAAGGTAACTTTAATCAAATCTCTGAAATATTGATGCTTATCTTTTGGAAGTGCTTTTGTGAAGATGTCTACCACTTGGTCATTCGTGCTATAATGTTTCACCTCGTCTTTCCTTTCTCCACGACACCCATGATAAAGTGATGTTTGATTGCAATGTGTCTTGTACGGTTGTGATGGACAAGGTTCTTTGTCATAGCAATGGCTGACTTGTTATCACACATGATTGGGATAGCTTCTACTTGTTTTTCACCAACATCCTTTAGTATACGTTTTAGTCATATTGCATGTGACGTTGCTAGTGCAGCTAAAACATATTCCGTCTCAGCAGATGATTGTACGACTGTTTCTTGCTTCTTTGATGACCATGCAATTACACCTGAGCCAATGGTAAATGCATAGCCCAAAGTGCTTTTCTTTTCATCAACACATCCGGCCCAATCACTATCACAGAAACCAAGCAGCTTTACCTCTTCTACTCTTGTATTCTTTTCATACAAAATACCAAGATCAAGCGTACCTTTGATATATCTCAGAACTCTTTTTGCAGCCTCGTAGTGAATATGAGTCGGCTTGTGCATGAACCTTGACAACAAACTTGTTGCATACATTACGTCTGGTCTGGTAGCTGTCAAGTAGAGTAAACTTCCTACCAGGCTTCTATAGAGAGACGCATCCACTTCCTTGCTCCCATCTTCTTTGCTTAGCTTATCTTCTTTGCTTAGCTTTCCTTTTACCAGTAGAGGAGTTCATACAGGATTGCAATCTTGCATTCAGAACTTTTCAAGAAGAGATTTTGCATACTTTTTTTGGAAAATAAGTACCCCCTTCTTCATGATAAACTTCAATTCCTAAGAAGTGATGAAGTAACCCTAGGTCACTCATCTCAGTCTTGAATTTTGAGATCATTGTTTCATCAATGCCTGTGATCACCATGTCATCCATATACAGAAAGATAATGAGAATTCATGACGTTTCTTAACATACAGGGTCGGCTCATTCTTGCTTCTTTCGAAACCTTTGGCTTTGAAGTAACCGTCAATCTCACTGTACCATGTACGCGGTGCTTGTTTGAGCCCGTATATTGCTTTCTTCAACCTGTACACTTTATTTTCTTCTTCGGGTATCACAAATCCTTGAGGTTGTTCCACATATACTTCTTCTTTTAGAGTTCCATTCAGAAACGCTGATTTCACATCAAGTTGATACAACAACCAGCCCTTTTGTGCTGCCAGGGCTATGAGAACACGAATTGTGTCATGTCTTGCTACAGGAGAGAAGCTTTCTTCGAAGTCGATTCCGGGTTGTTGTGAATAACCCTTAGCAACCAGCCTCACTTTCTTCTTAAGAACGGACCCATCCGAATTGAGCTTTGTATATCCACTTCATCCCAATGACGTCCTTCTCTTTTGGTTTCTCAACGAGCTCCCATGTCTTGTTCTTCTCAATTACCTCGATTTCTTCCTCCGTTGCTCTCTTCCAATCTTCCTCATTGACTGCTTTTTTCATAGTTTTTCGGCTCAATAACACACAAATTGCATTGCGCATACACATCAGCAAGACTTCTCATTCTCTGTGGAGTTGAGTCCGGTGAAGAGGAGTATGAGGTTGATGCTGAGTCCGGTTGTGGACTTGGTTGTGGGCGGTTTGTCGGAGACCTGGGTTCTTCATGGGCATTGTCTTCTTCTTTTTCGTCCGACGATTTATCACATGATACAGGGATACTAGGCCTCTCATCGGTCAAAACTTGAGCTTGCTTCTGTTTCCAATCCCAAGTTGATTTTTCATCAAATATTACATCTCGGCTGATCACTAGCTCACTTTTCTTTAAGTTGAAAATTCTGTAGCCTTTTGATTTCGAAATATAGCCCATGAATATGCACTTTTCACTTGTTTGGTCGAGTTTTCTTCTGAGTTGCTTCGGACGTGAGCATAGCAGATGCACCCCGAATACCCTTAAATGGTTTATAAACCTTTAGCTATCCTTATTAGTTGTTGAAGCTAGCGTCACGGTCATAAAAGAGGCTTCTTTCCACTCCACGCTTCAACTGGAGTCTTGTCTTGGACTGCCTTTGTTGGACACCGGTTTAGCAAATAAATTGTTGTGGCTACATATTCTACCCAGAACAGCATGGGCAAACCTTTCTCATAAAGCATCGACTTCGACATCTCTTCCACGGTTCTATTTTTTCTTTCTGCTACTCCATTCTGATGCGGGGTGTAACCTACCGTCAACTATCTGTCCAAGACAATATCTTCACAAAACTTGTTGAACTTGTTAGAGTTATATTCGCCACTTAAGTCACTTCACAACACTTTAATTAAGTGCCCGTTATGTCTTTCAACATACTGCTGAAATTTCTTAAAAATAAAAAACACATCCGTTGTGTTATATAGCCTTAGGCATGTTTCTGAGTTGATCCACCCTATTAGACCTGTCCCCATGGCTGCACATTTGTCACCCAGCCCGACAAACCAACTAGTATAGTAGCGGGAACTGATTGTGAATCTTTCTTGAACATTGAGGTAGAGCAAGGTGAATCTAACAATGATGGTCATATCATCAGCTTCAATTTCTACATTTGTGTGCTGCAACTTCTTAGCCCATTTGTAACCTCCCACAATCAACGGCCGGATGTGATGCCACATTACCATGGGATCAGACGTCAGCCCAGCTTTCACAACCAGCAGTCGGATATGATGCCACATTACCATGGGACCAGATGCAATGGGCTTCACCGTTCTATGGGAGTAGAATGGTTGTTGTGAGAATCCATTGAAAAACTCGACGTTCTGAAAGAAAACAAAAATGGTGTCTGCATTCTTGTGTAGCCTTCCCAAATGAAGAGCTGGTAACCAAAGATTAGTCGCCCAAAACACGTACAGGAAAACTTCTCTGGCTTCCAGAATAAGAAGAGCATAAGCTAATTAGCTAATTGCTTAGAGCTTTCCTAGGAACATGTTATCCAGAAGACTATGGTTACAAAAATTTCTATGTGGGCTTATATTGCAACCCATTTCTCCGTGCCAAAATTGAAAAATGCTGCTCAATCGAATAAGCTTAATTAGTACTTACATTAAACAAAAATAGTGATATACTGAGATTCTTAGCACGAGATGTGATCAGGGTGTGCACAGTAGTGTGCACTCACACAAGAGATTAGTCCCTGATGTTGTGGTTCTGGTGTCCATAACATCATAGCTCACGCCAAACCACTCTGAGACTGGATCCATTGTTCGGTCCATAACTTCAAAAATTGTTCATGTTTCGTTAGGATTGTTATCTTCACCATTCGGCCATTTGTTTCTTCAGGACTTTGGTGCTCTGAGATTTCTTATGACCCTTGTCCTTGTATGAATTTCTTGAGAAAACGGCCTTCTTCGGTCCTCCCTGTGCAGCTTTTATTGCATGGCGTCTTTGCTTGTTTAAGCGCTTAACTAGTTCGGGATCTTCAGTATCGGCAGCTTCACTAGGAGTATCCTCATCGTCCTCGTCATCCTCCTGAAACAAATTAAACACAAAATCAATGTTTGGGTTTGTGAAACTACAAACGTAACCAAATGCGGAAACTACTTTTACATGAAACAACCAACCAGGCCTCTTCTCAAATTCATATTTTCTTAATTTTCAAAGGTTCTCTTTCATTTTCCTCCGTGAAAGTTTTCTATGTTAACTTAAAACTCTAATCAAGCAAAAGCGTATATACCTTCAGTTCAGGATCTTCTGTACCACCTTCAATAGGAGTATCCTCATTGTCCTCCTCATCCTCCTGAAACAAATTAAACACAGGTGAGTATAAAGACGAATGAAACAGAATGCGGAAACTACTCTAGTACAACCAACTTTAAGTTGCCATAGAAATACAAGTAACTGTAACTTTCACATGAGACATCCAGGCGTCTTGCTTCTCGTTTTATTTTTTCTAAATTTCAAAAGTTCTTCATCTTTCCTTTCTGATAGTTCTATGTTAGCTTAAAACTATAATCAAGCAAGTGTATATACCTTCAGGATACAATATGTACAATAATATAGTTAAACGGTCGATACAAAGAGCTATAGCACGCAAAAAATTTCAATGTCATCATCTAGGAGCTGTAGCACCCAAAATTGCTAATCAGTAATTTCGTAAAGAGCTTACGTGGCTTACCAAGTGCAAAGAATCCAAATTATTGACGTTAGCATCATTTTCATCATTGGGGAGGCATCCTTCATCATCAGAATTTATTTCTTCATTCATTTCACCTTCAATAAACTGCATCATACAAAGAGAGATGGGTGATAAATGCATCTTAATCCAGCAGAAAAAACGGATGGGCGGTAATATAGCCGTAAAATATGAACAATGATAGGAACCATGTGACAGTTCGAGTAAAACCACATTTGATACTAAAATACTGACTCAATATGTTTCGCTTATTTAATGTAATTAAACATCTTACAGTCACAACCAAGATCTCATCTCCAGTAAATTCATTATTACAACCTAAAGAGATTGCAGGATACTTTCATCTTCTCAAACCAAATATTACCTCAAGATAAAGTTCATCCACATTAAATTTCAAAAATATCGATCAAAAAAACAGAAAGAAACAAACTAAGTCCCTACAAAATACAGTAACTCAAATGTTTATGGTGAGGACAGATAGGTCAGGGACTAGGAGGCTTAGGATTTAAGTGAACATGGCAGTGTGTCTTACGGAAATGAAGATCATATAATGAAAGAGCTGCAGCAACTGAACCACAAAGAGGTATAATCCAGATTCTAACACAAGGAAAAACACGGCTGGTTTGTCTTACAGCACTTGTACTATAAATGGCCACCTTTATCAACACCTGAAGATGCTTATTCCACAGCATAGCTATAAGAAGGCAAGAAGAAAAAAAGGAAGAAAAACCCAATGCCTCCAAATACAAGGAAGTAAAACCTTGAATTTCTTTCTACTATAACCATTGAAGGATTAGCATCAGAAATACATCATTGCATCCAAGTCAATTTAAGAGTTGACACTGCTTTACTCTGTACCTTTTCAATAGCTTCGTTGTCCTTCTTTGTAAACCCACTGGCAGCAAGTTGTTTGTCCAGGGAATCAACAGGTTTTATCATAGAAGCAAAGGTAGGCCTTTCATTTTCGTCTTCATCAAGATTGAATCTGAAAAAGAATGAAATCATTAACATGAAAATTAAACATTAAGGTTTCCAAAACAGGAAGGAAAGAGTTGTAATGAGATTCCAGTTACATCTCTTCCGGTGCACGAAATGAACACACAAACAAGTCAGTCTAGCATACCAACAAGAGATCCAGCAAAATTTATGAAGCAAGAAAGTTACCAACACCAAATTGGTTGTGCATAAACCATGAAATATCAACATCTCGGGATTGTTATGTATTTGATCTAACATATTTTTCCTTAACATTAACAATAGTTATAACAGTTGAGCAAGTCGACCAATGACCTCCTGCGGAAAAACTTGTATATGCATTCAACATCACGATCGAAGTACCTGAAAAATGGGAGAGTTGCCAAAGTATTTTGCAAACGATAAAATGGTGAGTAAATTAACTCAAGTAAACATGAATGATCTTTACGGAAACTAATACATAATTGAAATTATACGAGGGTGTCAACAAGAAATTTGAATATGACATACATTTCAGCATTGCGATGATTAACAGACACCATTTGAGGAAAGTCAATCATGGTAACCTTCTCGTCATCATCAATCTACCAGTTATACAAGATAAAATGAATAACCAAATTATTGATGAAACACAACAAACCAGACTTCAAAATTTCGCTACTCAAGCAGTAGAAACAATTCGGAATACTGCTGAAGTCAATAGAACTGAAAGCATAAACTAACACTTTTCAAGATATGCAACTTCAGAATGGCCGACATATACAAAATAGTTTACAGAGTTTAAACTACTTACCATTATGTTGAATTCATTAAAATCACAATGGATGAGACCAACTTCAGCCAAACGAACAACAAGACTAATAATCGTTTCAAACACAATGTCTGGATTTTGAATTTCTTTCACCTGCACACTAAAAAATAAATCGGTTATCATAACCCACAACTTTCTTGCAAGACAGCAGATAATGTATTTTGATAAAGATAGGAACTACATCTGATATTCTTACAATGAAGTCGATCTTTGTTGTATACAATATTTTAAAGCAAAAAAAAAAAACATTATGTGGTCGTCAAATATACACATAAACTTAAGAACTTAAAAGGAACTCTTCTTACAGTGAATAGCCTTGGACAAGTCCCATAATCACACAATGTCTATTACAATCCACAGCATTTGGCACAGGAAAACCATTCTCCTCCAAGGCCTATTAAGCAAGAAAAGGATTATTAGTTATTAGTATATACATGAATTCATGTGTTCACCAAACACAAGAAATAGAAGGGACAACAAACTGAGAAGCAAGTAAACCTTCATAAAAGCAAACTCCTTGAGTGCAGCCAGTCGTGACAAGTAAAGCCAGTTATAACTACTGCGGTGCTGTAAATAATCACGCTTAGCTTTGACAGCCCTGAAAGAGACTCTACCCAACCTATGCAGCTTCATTGCCAATATAGTACCATCTTCTGTAGCCACCTCGTATATATCTTCACAGAAGAAAAATAAATATCAATCAGACACTACTCTAATTCTAGCAACCAATTACATTCCAACAAGAGAACTTACCCGACTCCTTCCCAACACCTATTTGTCTCCCAATTGATGCAAACACGCCCCGGTTAACCAAAGTCTTTATAGCAAGGAAATCATACCCGAGGTATGTAAGCCGAAACCCGTCATCTGCACACACAAAACAAGTCAAAGATTATGTAATGCACACATAAAACTCATTAAAACTCAAACTTTACAGCAAAAGCTTCTTAACTACTTACATTTAGAAGAATCATGATGAACCAGCTTATGCTTCAACAAATTCTTCAACACCTTGTAAGTTCCTCCATGCCTATACATCAAATCCCCAATAACATCAACATCCAATCATCAAAACACTATACGTTTTTCATAAAAACCAAATCTTTTTGTGTAAAGAACCTAATTTTGTGAAATTTGCGACAAACGCATACTAAAAAATCATGTTACAAACTCATATACAACTGTTCTATACCTAATGGATCACTGAATTTAAGAACTAACAGTACTAAAATTAGTTCCAACCCAGACTCAAAAATCATGTTAACACACTTAAGCAACTGTTTTATACCCAATGGGTTCCTGAACTAATATTAGGTCAAAATCAGTAAACTTACTTGAGGCAAGCTATACGACCGATTAGCTCAACTGGTACAATTTCATGCTGAAAACCAGTAAAACAACGAATTACCGTCGGAATTAAGAAGAAAAAAACATCGGAAATCGAAGGATTGAAAGAGAGGTAAGAGACTTACGTTTCTCATACCCATCTCAACAGAAGTAAGAACCCTAAAATCATCTTTAGAGAGGTATCTCAATACATCTACATCTAACTTCATACTGTTATTTGATGATGAATTAAGAGTTCAAAACTGTAAGTTAAACCCTGGGAAGAAACAGAGAGGGAAGTGTGATGATAATGGAAGAAGAAGAAGAAGAAGAATTTTGTTTGCGTATGCGAAGAGAGAAAGAGGCAGAGGAGAAAGGGTTTTGGGCTTTTTGGGGTTTTTCAGTGAGTTCGGTTGATGTTATATTAATCCCAGTTTTTAGACTGGGGATATTTGCTTAGTTGTCTGACTCATGGAGGGTGTTTTTGGTCCTTTTTCTGACTCGAACCCTTATTTTCTTTTGGTGATAGCCCGAATCCAAAAGACGAGTTACTTAATCAATCCCATACCAATTACAACAGTTCTCATGTAGGCTGCCTTCTTGCCATGAAGACAAGCGATTTGAGGAGTCTTCCAAAGAGGATTTAAATCTTAAGAGTGCCCTTCTTTCTTCTTCATAGCATCCATGAGAGGCTAGTGGGAACCGAGTGATGTTGATCAATAAGATGAACAATAAATGAAGATGGATAAGAAAAAGAAGATGAAGTGATGTTACACGGTTTCTAGTGCTCCACTAAACACAACAAATATTTCACTTCTCTAGTTGCAGTAATTTAAGTTTGTATGGACAAGAAAATGTACTGGACTAGCATAGGATCAGGGTAAGGGGTGAAATTTTTGTTCGCCAGTGAATTGCATCGACAAATGCGTTCCAACTTTTATTCTACTGAACTAAATTTGCTCTATTGATTATATAATCATTTTGCTTCATCAATAAATATGCAGCATGGCTTACATATAGATTACTATTTATAGTTGAAACTCTATGGCATAATAACTTTAAGAATCCACAACTTGTTCAATTATTTGAAACTTATATGCACTTTTAGTTCATTGATTTGACTTCACTTGGAAATTACTTACTATGGCTTTCTTTCTTTGCTTTTAGGCCAGTTGGGACATCTTTGTTGAATCATATTCGAGATAAGAATCATGTGGACATCTTTGAAGATACAATATATACAGTCAATCGATGAAAATTACTAGTTCAAAACAGTACCAGACTTTGAGATGGCCACTGCGTAACTCATGAGAACATTTAAATGAGAAAAAACAGTACAAAATGGGAAAGATTTACAGAGAATTGCAGTTGTATTGTTGTGAATCTTAGGTAAACACAAAGTTTAGTCTTTTATTTGCACCTACTCTTTCTTCTGAATGTAGACCATTTCCTCTTAACTAATATTCTCTGCAAGGGTTGTTGTGATCAAGATTGAAAGTGCATTGTTAGTAAATTAAAGAATCACGACACATGGAAGAGGATCAAGCAAAGAAGCATCTAGATTAAAAAAGGTGAGAAACACAGGATTACTATCAAAGATATCGAATATCGAAAGACATGAGATGTTTCCTGAGCGAAGAGCTGCATGAGTGACACATAAGATCGAGAAAGCTGAACACCAAAGAATAAGACAAACAGTATTGATTGATAGCTGTTCGGGAAAGCAAAAAGTTATTAATACTATATTATTTTATGATCGAGAAAGTAAAAGATAATAATTACTCCATTCTTTTAAAGATCGAGAAAGTAAAAGATAATTATTATTATAATGATCGAGAAAGCAGATTATAATAAATACTCTATGATCGAGGCCACAGAAGTTTTAAGGGATAAAGAAACACGTGTCGGACATATAAAGTATCGAACCAAGAAGCTGTAAAGAACGATCTGTCATCTATGCGATCGCACCAAATAAAGATAAAGTACAAGGATGATAAACATATCGAAACAAGATGGATCGACCCAGAGAAGAATTGATCCAGAATCGATGACTAGGCTGAAGAAAACGACACGTGGTA
>JAJJMC010000520.1:40410-54731 GCA_023531435.1 Papaver californicum | reverse complement strand
CAAGAGTTTGATTGGTTGTTTAGCAAAAGGAATTTTTGGCCTAAACATGCATCTTAATACTTTTTTTGGATTCTGCTCAATCTGCCTCTTATCCCGGCAGATTGATAGCTAACAGATTTGTGGCCAGCGACGGAATCAAAATTAAAAATCTGGTGGACTAAGCTCTAAATTATTTTTAATTTTTTGAGTCCGGTTCGAAGATGACTCAGCTTATATATCTGACTTAGAGTAATGAGTTAGGTACAATTTTATACTTGACTGGGCACCTAAATGATTTGCTTTGAAAGGTTTTTATATTACCCACACACATTAAATACACCTGCACAGAGAGTATTTAATATTAGAGTATTTAATATGTCATAATTGGATTAAATTAAAAAGAAAAAAACTACTGATCGGCAAGATACCTACTGGTCGGCAAAATACTTGACTCTCATGGTTGAATCTAAAGGAGGTTTTTTTTTTTAAGCATAAAAGAGGGGGCTATTCAACGAGAGTGAGACTCTAATCAGTAATCCCACTCTCCCATCTCCACTTTGCCTCTTCCCTTTGTAGTTCAGACAAAATTTCTCCAACATTCTTCACTCAAAGTTTAGAAAAAACAAACGAAAACATGATTTCCTCAGCAGATCTATTCAATCAACTCAAGGTTTGATCCACTATGACTAATCAATTCTCTCTCTCTCTCTAGAAACAATCTGAATTTCTTGATTTAAGATCCATCAATTTTTCATCTTTTTTCTTGATTTGAATTTCAATTTCTATGTCATAATTGACTGTAATGTGATGTAACTAAAGATGGGTTTTCTCTGTTTTTTGTTTTTTCAGTCTGCAGAACCCTTTTTTGTATTGGCTGGACCAAATGTGATTGAATCTGAAGAACATATTTTCAGAATGGCTAAACATATCAAACACATCACCGACAAGTAAACATTTGTCTGCTCTTATTTGCTTCTTCCTGTTATAATATAGTTGAATCATATCGGCTGAAAAATTGGGTTTAGTCTCTATTCACTTGTTTGTTCATCAAAATGTTAAATGTTTACTAATGTGTAAATTTTTGGACATATGACTTGTTTAACTAGAGTTGGTGTGCCGCTTGTGTTTAAATCGAGCTTCGATAAAGCTAATCGCACATCGTCTAAATCATTCCGTGGTCCTGGTTTAGAAGAAGGCTTGAAGGTAAGCATTGAACACTTTTTTTTTAGTGGTTAATGAATTTTTTGTTCCGTAGCAATGCCATTTGTTTATGCTTGTTTTGTTGAAATTCGATCAACCCACGTAATTGTAGCCTTACCTAGAAGAAAATCGAGTCTTCCTTTGTTTAATAGTTTGAAATTCCTCACCTTCAAGCTGTAGAGTTAATGATGGGCACTCGATAGACGTTAACGTCAGAAAGGGCTTATGTTTAGTCCCTTTATGTATAGTTGTTGGATTTTGTCATGTTTTCCCCGTCGAATTAGTGGTTTGACACCTAGCCTCTATCATGGATGACTAAATTGTAGTGTTTTAGAAAGTGTAAGCCACACATAGGGCATATACATTAAAATGCTATATATTTAGTTATTTTCTGTAAACCTCGTCAAGCTAAACTTGGATGTGATAACCTAAGCCTCTAATGCTTTAAAGAACTCCTAAAAGTCGTAGCATGCTCTCTATTTTATTTTTCTCTGGACCCAACTTTACATACTATTGTTTGCAAATGCAGATCCTTGAAAAAGTTAAACTTGCATATGACTTACCTATTGTTACTGATGTGCATGAGGGTTGGCAGGTAAATTTGTGGTTTCCTCTTAGTAACTTGAGTTCTTTGATTTATGCCTAAAGAGATTAGCCTGGATTTCATGTCACTTTGGCAATAATCCTTTAGGAAATTTTAATGAAATTACTGTCATGCAGTGCGAAGCTGTTGGAAAGGTTGCTGATATTATCCAGATTCCGGCTTTCCTATGCCGTCAGGTTTGCATTTTGTTTGTTTCAGTCACTCTGTGAAGGCTTGCAAGAACACCTCATGTTCTTACTATGAACATATGTGCTACCCGACTTTCAATTCATGTCGACATCTTTTTATTGTGACAGACAGACCTTCTAATTGCAGCTGCAAAGACTGGCAAGATTATCAACATTAAAAAAGGCCAAATGTGCTCTTCTTCTGTAAGTGTCTCATCAAATACATTTTCTTTTCTGTTCATAGATTTTATTTTTTGTTTCTTCACATGCTCAGCATATGATTTTGTGGTTTCAAAGTGCTAGTATATTAGGGGTTATTATCTTTCATGGCGTGCATGTTCCAGTTGAACTTTTACATATAGGATGAATTTTATGTAACATGTATTGGTTCTTTGACAGGTTATGGCAAATTCTGCAGAGAAGGTTAGGTTGGCTGGTAACCCGAATGTGATGGTCTGTGAGCGAGGCACCATGTTTGGTTATAGTAAGTTATTTTGCATTTGTATCAAAAGTTGCATCCTCTATCTTTGTTTAGGCATAAAACTGCGTGGACCAATTTTAGCTGCTCGGAGAGTATAATTGCATTTCCTTACTTGAGTATAGCCATAGCCTGACTTTGTTGGTTTTTAGATGATTTGATTGTTGATCCCCGCAACTTGGAGTGGATGCGAGAAGCCAATTGTCCCATCGTAAGTACAGTACTAGTTCTGCCTTTTATTCTCTTCTTTATACTGTGTTTAATGCGTTTCAGAGGTGGTATATCCTTAGATTAATTGATTGTTTTTCGCATCCTTATTGATAGTTCCGGAGTATATCATTGTTATTTCTCTCATTGCAGGTAGCAGACATTACGCATTCATTGCAACAACCTGCAGGGAAAAAGGTCAGACCTGTTTAAGAATGCAATTTTTTTTTTCTTTTTTTTGAGTTTAGGGATACAAATTGCTCACTTTTTCCTGGAAGGTATTGCATTTGTAATTTGTATTTTCAATAATACATTAAACTAGATGGAATTTGTTGTTTTATATTGTTCTGGGTCTTTATCAAAATTGATATGACTGAATATCTTAATTAGCTGGAGGGTGGAGGAGTTGCGAGTGGAGGTCTTCGCGAATTAATACCATGTATAGCAAGGACATCAGTTGCTGTTGGGGTGGATGGTATCTTTATGGAGGTATATACTTGACGTTTTCAGATTTGGTTTATTTTGGCATCTCTATATTTATTTCCGTTGCATGTTAATGTCGGGTCAGTTATAATTTCTATAGCATTGGAGGTAAAATGAGCTGCAGAAAAAGATACTCCTTTATACACGCATCTCACTGCTCTTCCTTGATTTTCTTTGTTTCCTTTGTACACGCATCTCACTTCCTCTTTTTACTACCATAGCTGATGTGCTCTTTCGTTGACGTGTTAGGTACATGATGATCCCTTAAGTGCACCTGTTGATGGTCCAACACAATGGGTGAGTTTCATTTCCTTCCTTTTGCTCAAAGAAATTTATATGAAAAAGCTCTTCTCTGTAATTCAGTTCTTACATCATTTAGTTAAGACATTCTTACCTACGATGGTCACACTTTCTTTGATAGCCATTACGAAACTTGGAGGAGCTATTACAGGAGCTGGTGGCGATTGCTGTAAGTCTTTTTTCCATCTTTAAAATGATAACATAGTCCTTGAATTGGGTAAAAAATTTGCATTGCACTTTACTGATAGCACCTTTCTTTTGAGTAATTGCCGTTCATCATTCAGGATTTTGAAATGTGCATGGTTTTTTATTCGCTTCTTCTCTTTTTGTCATTCAGAGGGTTAGCAACGGAAAACAACAATTCAAAATAGATCTCACACCATTTCATGAAGATTAGTCTTGATATCATAGGAAAAGAAGCAAGAAAAGCGATGTAGACCCGTGATAATGTTTTCCTGCAGTTTTAAACTTTTTAAGTATTGAGAAAATGGAATATCGGCAACTGTAGTTTCATATAGTTTGTAAGTTATTTTTCGTTAATATAAGTTCAATTCTATCAACTTTCCCAGTTTTGGGTTTGTTGATGACCTTGTAATGCTGGTCTGTTTTTTTCTACTGGAACGACTGTCACTCTGTATTTAATGTAAGATTATTTCTGTCACTGCTAATCTGTTTTGGCTTGTATCCCGACACTTCATAATGGATTTTGCTAGGGCCAATTGAGAGTGGCCAATGTTTTGCATACTGAACTAATGCAAATGTTGCACAGAATGAAAGCAAGATAAAAGTTCTACATAACTTTGGTTTGATGTTCTCCCGAGAGACCAAAAGAGTTGAGTTTTTGATCGAGTGCATAGCATTAGAAAACATAAGATTCCAAGATTACTTTAGAGAGTTTTAGCTGATCCGCCCACTTGATTGCTTCCGTGGTCTTCTGAGGTTCAAGAGATGCACGAGATGGACTTGCATTCTCCTTCTTTTGGTCTCCAACTTAGAACCACCATCTAAAGCCTATTTTTTCCCATCATCATGTATGAAGTCATCCCCCTGCTTCATGCTACAAGATACTAGAACTTCGATAGTACAAGTATCATTCATGACATATGGATTGTATAGTTCACTAACACGCAAGAGTTGCCAAGTATCATTCACGGCATATCTTTTAGCAGTCTGCCTTCTTCAACTCATCCTCTACTCTTTCCATCTTTGATTTCGCAGAACAAAGGCTGACCATGCTCCAGCAATTCAGTCTTGAATTTTCTCCTCTCAAATCGTTCTCGAAGCCAACTGATGTTGGATTCAAGTTTCTCAGCCCTCTTTATCTTCTACATACGCAAATGAAACTCAGTCTCGAAAATGCTACATACGCAAATTTTGGCCAGATCAAAACCTGGCCTGCTTGATGTCATACCTGGTTTTAATCTGTGCCTAGTTGAGTCAGTGAACGAAAATTAAAATTAATTCTTAATTTAAAATCTGCACCATGACTTATAATTTAGTTAGTCATAAATAATTTTTGCATCCGGAAAACAAATTTACACATGAGCTTTACGTCAAATTACCATTGGAGATGCTGTTAGTATAGAAAATAAAAAGAAACTTTAAATAGTTTAGCAATGTGGAAAGTCCCTGTGGTAGATTTCTTTTTTCCATTGCCAAGATCTGTCTCTTTCCAGGAACCAATGAGGTATAAGAGTGCCTACATTTCCATTTAAGTGTACGCAATTCTCTCACTTCATAAGGACATTGAACAGTACATGAATGTGTTTCCGTCAATAAATGAAAAAGAAAAAGTTATCACCAACGAAAAGGAAAAGGTCACATGGTTCTAAGAAATGATTCCTGCTGATGTGGGTTTAGCAGAGGTACAGTCTTGATTCTTGATACCTTAACTAAGATAGACCCCCTAATGCTTTAGCTTTAAGTCATACTTGAACAATGATGCCATCTCAATCTGTAGGAAAAGAAAGTGAACCATGATCATTACGAGATTCACCATCTGAACTACGAGATACAACGAATATGTAGCTCCTAAAGAAACTTCAATTAGACAGCCAGTAAGAACTTTCACCCTAAAAGTAAAAACAGCCTGAATTATAATGCCAACTTACCGCGGTCAGCGCAGTCTCAGATCCTTTATTTCCAGATTTACCACCAGCTCGATTTAATGCCTGTAAATATCAAAAAATTCTTAGACTGCTTCAGACGATTGGGTAATACGAGAATGAAAGCATACTTTAGCATGATTAAAATGTAGCATGCAATTCACCCCCATATTCAACCAGCAAAACATCCTAATGTAGGGGGTAATAGCCTATCAGAATTCTGATAGACAGCAAACTTATTAATTGTAGTTACTTAGGCAGAATAAAATCGAATAATTGGAAACCCATTGTTTCTGTTGAGGACAGTAACAACCATCAGTTTGAACTTTGATCAAGTGATTCGGACGAGTTCAGATTGATTAGCGAGTATCTAACACTAACCGAAAGTAAGAAATATCTTGCGAGTTTACCTGATCCATGTTCTCAGTTGTCAGAACACCAAATACACATGGAACTCCTGTAATTTACACAAGAAAGATGCTATAAGTGTCAATTCAAAGAAAATGATTCGTTCATCAGAAATACAAGCAACAGAGGGAAAATTAAGGATGACTCCCCCATATCTGACAGCCTATAATCTGTGAAGCTAGATGATGGTTTCCATGATAGTCAATAAAATTCATCCTAGATCTAGTAATTGCAAATGGTTAATCGTGAAACCTAATTGATACTCTTCATTCAAACATTGTTTTTGAAATACATTGACCAGATACAGCTTTAGAGCCCAGAAGTTTTTGCCCATCCATGATAATGGCATAATAGTCTAGCTACTATAATCATTGATTACGATTAGGATTTGGTACTGCGCATCGCAAATACAATTGACAAGATAAGCTAATATGTGCCAGCTCATTTGTAATGAACTACGCAACTTAAACATAACAGCCTCGATACTAGCTGTTTCTCTTGTATTAAAAAAAACTAGAAAAGAATACAGGATGTGTTGATGGCAACAAAAAGGAGTAGGAATTGTGAAACCAACCTGAGTTCAATCCAGCAGAAAGTACTCCCCCTGCGGCAGAATTAGCAACCGCGTCATAGTGGGTAGTATCACCCCTTACCTACAGACAGTAGATATGAAATTAGGTGCATAGGTTAGGGCATACCCAACAATTACAATATGCATTACCAAGGGTTACACAACAAAAATACAAGCTCTCATTAAGAGCGATCGTTAGGTGCATGTCAAATTGATAAACAGAGTACTTCTTCTTGTCTAATAATGGTCTAGGAACAGGACCTACTAAACTATAAAGAATAAAAAAAGCTTGCGAAGAATCATACCACAGCTCCGATACATAAAATTGCATCATATTTTTTAAGTTTCCCAAGTCTTTCAGCAACCAAAGGAATTTCAAAGCTACCGGGAACCCAGACAACCTGAAAGTAAGTAGAGAAAAGGAAAAGTTAAGATTATTGAACATACGTTCAAACTTAGGAAAAATATGCTATTGAGGTTCTTAAATTATGAAATCACAAGAATGGTGTAAGCCATGCACAGTGCAAACATTGTCTATGGCGCACGTATCAAACTGATAATCTCTGTTAATCCATAAGTGGGCATCATCCTTGATAATGGTAAACCTAAAGCTATCTAAGCTGGTAAACTTTAAGGCAATCCTCCTATTAATAAATCCATCGGTAAACTAGGCTGACAAACTAGGCGTACAGAAACAGTCAGCAAACACAAGATTTCCCATGATTCAAAAATTTCGAAAAACACAAACACAAAACTGAAGTAAACAAAGGTTATTTTTAAAACAGATGACATACATCCACATCTTCCTCTCTAACACCGTATCTCTTGAAAGTATCCAAAGCTCCATCCAATAGCAACCTTGTCACAACCTCATTAAATCTCGCTACAACCTGATACACCAATTAGTTACATAAGAATACTTCTAATAGATTAAACAAAGAATCGAAATTCAAATCCAATTGACAAAACCAACATCCACAGGATCTCTCAAATTAATACGAATCCGAAAAAGATAAACCAAATCCAGGACAATAAGGCTTCAATAATAAGCTACAAAAAAAATGAACAAATTCTAAGTAAAAAATGAATTCAATTTTCTTACCACAGCAAAACGAAGTCCTTCACATTTAGTAAGAGAACCAACTAAATGACGCACAGCAGCTGTTTGTACAAATGCCGAACGACTTTTCCCTTCAAAAATCGACAAATTCGTACTAACTTTGTTCGAATCTGAAGCAAATATCAAAAACCCACAATCAAAACCTCTCAATTTAATAAACAGATGAATTCAGACATCAAAACCACCCGAAATCACATGAAACTAAAGTAGAAAATCTGAGCAAAATCATGGGTGTAAAAACTTACTTGGAAATGAAATTGAAGAAGAAGGGAGATGAATTGAAGGATGAATTGAAGAAAGCCTGGTGATAGATTGTGTGAAAACCTTAGATACAGCTCCAATTGAAGTCATTGCTGTTGATAGAAGAATATAACTGTGTTTCTCTCTGGGTGGAACAGACGGTAAAACCCTAGTTTATATACTACTCCTTCCCACCACCTTAAACGGTCTTAAAATTCCTGTTTTGTACACCTTGAGGAGGATGGGATGCCCGGTTTACGTTATCAATTTCGTTTGAGGACAGAAAGTACATCTTATTACACGAGAATCACGGCGCACGTGCAGCTCACAAAATGATGCTATAAATAAATAGTATATCACATGCTACGCGATTCAATATATTATGGACGACCACCAAATGATGATATTTTTTAATGGTGATTGGTGAAGCTGGGGAAAGACTTGATCGAGTATACCAAGATTGCATATAATATATATATATATTTCATTTTCTTTTGAAGATTAGGTGATGAATCCATGATTTTCTTGTATGTGCGTTTGCAATCCCAACAAGTTTTGATATTAAAAATCTGAAGATTATAACGTTAAAAATTGTTTGATGATCAGATTTAGTGGGACGGGTGATCTTTTTCGAACTAAATATAAATTTTACAGTATCTGAAATATATAATTAAGGATATTCTGATATATAGATTTCTGAGTATAATAATCTCCATTCTCGTCATTCAACTTCCCTTCCTTGTTTTCTCTGCTCTTCAATTTCTCAACTTTATAACAAGGAAAATTTCTCCCCCCCATTAACAGATTGTTTTCAAGCTTGATATTTTGATCGAACAAGGCATCGTCTCTCAACCCTTCTTATTGAATTTTTCTTTGAATTTTATAGGATTTACTCCATCTTGATTAATCTATCAGGGTCTCTCATATTTTATACACGAAATTTATGCTTTTCTTTCCTATGCGGTTACTGGGAAAATAATGAGTTTTATTTCAATCTTCTTATATATGCATAGTCATAGAGATAATATGTAGTTCTTTCAGAGCTTATAAAAGGTGCCTTTGCAGTGTGAAATTGAATGCAAAATACTTACTCATAGTTTACTTAAGAATATGATCAAATTTACATGCGCAGCTGTTTAATTTTTAATGGATCAGAGTTGTAAATTGATACAACGTTATTGGAAACACATTGCATATGTGATGTAGATATGAAATCCATAGTAATCGTACTATTCAACTCACGGTCAAATCCACATTCAAATAGCAGAGGTGAGGCAGGTGTCATTAGTATATATAAAATAAGTAGTACTAGTATTTTAAAAATAGAAAAGTTGATTTTACCGTGGATTTAATGATCGGCTTAACATTAATCTCACTAGTACTGGTAATGATGATCAGCAGTAACCTCACTATCAACCGTGATAAATCTGACGAGGATTACGTGCTTCAACTCTGTGATCCAACCAAGCCCTGGATGCGTTTTTTTCCCAGTGAGATCATGAATGACACAAATGATATTTGTCGTATATCTTTGTCATTGCTAAGTTTCTGATATCTGTTGTATATTGGACATATCTCCGGTTTTAAAGCTGTATACACTTGGATTAATAACTCAATCACAAGCTTTTTTCACATTCTTTGATCTGTTTTTCAAAGTTCTTGGAGGATAACACCACACGTTTCTTCATTTCCATCAGCACGGAAGATTGATGCTCTAAAGAGCAATCTTCAGAAGGAGCTTCGATAGAACATAGAGAAGACCAGTTCACTCCACCACCTTATTTTTGAGATTTGTTCCGAAAGATGGAGGTAAGAAATTCAGGTAAAAATTTCCATTTCAGTTAGATTTGGCAGCAATATGAGCACAAAGTGTAGGCTAAACTAGTTTCTTTACGACTAAACATGCTTATTCTGCCACAGTGAACATTTAAAAGTAAGGCCTGATTCCGTTTAACAGTTATGTTTCTTTCTTCTATGGCCTAAACACAAGCAATTAAGCACATAACGTTACATTTTTGAACTGAAATTTGTGACTTAAAACAAGCATTAATGAACATTTATGCGGATTCCGTTTTTTCAATATTTTCTATCTATTTATACACAGTTTCTTCCACATGGTGTAGATATGTGTTTCTAGTCTTTCATCTTCTTCTTCTTCTTCTTGTTTTCTTAGTCAATCAGTGATTAATTTGCCGCAGACGATAAAACAATATGTCGCGGTTTGGATACTCGGTAAGCCAAATGTTTTTGATAACGCTACCAATTACTATCATCTTGTTCTCAGCAATAGACGAAATTAGGGTAGCCGACGCAGCAACTATCAAAATAAGGAACGCAATACATAAACCAAAAGCACCATTATGGTTTCGTTGTAAATCAGGGCAAGATACTATTGCTGAACGGACTCTTCAATTTCGTGAAGTCGCAGAGGTTGAATTTGATGAACCCTTTCTGGATAGATTCTTTGCACATTCACTTGTCTATTGTTTCATCTGTTGGGTTGATCATGATGGAAGTAAATATACTGCTGCTTTTGATGCCTATGGTGGACAGCAGCCAAGCCTGGCGTTCGACCATTATGATCATCCTGATTATCATGTACTTAGGGAAGGCATGCACTGGCCTTTTACAAATTTGGAAATTAAATTTCAAGATTTTAAGAAAAATGAACAAGGCATTAATTGTTTCAGTCATTAGCTAATATTATTATATACAAGGTGAGATTAGATGTCAAGAATATTGATCCGTTTAAAAATAAAATAATAAAATAAATAAAATTAAAATAATTTTTTTAAAAATAACGGAATTATAATTAACCATCTATTTACATCCGACCGTGCAAAAATTGAATCAAAATTTTAAGTTAACGATAATGTTTAAAATTTCGTTATTAGTTCTAATAACATATGGGATGAAAAACACCAACTTGTGACTACTTTGTGCACTCATCGCATGTATAACATGAAATTTGATAACAGTTTCGCCCTAGGATCTCTTGTCTTGCCAACTGTGAATACGAGGGAGCATTGCAAATTTAATACGTACGATAATTTAGAATCCCATTCTCGATTCTATAAAGATGAATCATTTAACCTAAGTCACTGTTGAAAACTGATGGCATACAGTGTTTATACTTTCAAAACAACAGATGAGTGATTGAGTCCCTGGGACGATTAAAGGAGCATGTTGTATATATCCTTCAAATATTTCACTTGAAAAGAAAGATATCTGCAGAAGCTGCTTTTTTTCTTTTCTTTTCCATCCTGAATCAAAGTAAGTTCTGCAATTTTCCTGGGGGTTTGCTTACTCCCATTTCTTATGATGACTCCTATATAGGATAGGCTATAGCTTAGTGGGAGATTTTCAGCCTTGCAACTGTCATGGACCCATTCTTTACCAGCCTTATTCCTCTTTCATTCCACTCAAGGACGCCAAAAAATATCTTCACTCCGAAACTCTCTGCCATGAACTTTTATCATTAAAAGGAAAAAGGAAATTCAGCATCCACTAAACTACAAATCAACGGTTAAGTAGTCGTACAGCAGATGAATTAAAATTAATCCAACGAACAAATTATAGGGTATGGAGTCTTTGGACATATATAGTTGGAAAGGAGAAAGAAAACACAGCACAAGTTTGATACTGTATCTGTTTTAAGTCATGTCCATGGGTCGTCCAAAAACTTGAAAAACAAGTAATTTTCAAAGTTAATCCATATCTCTCTTCATCAACAATCAACTTTATAATTGGCCCTAACAATCAAAACCAAAGCTATTTTAGACAAGACAAATAATTTCTTCTTTTTTGTCAGAGGCACTAACGTTGTATACATTGGTTCTGATTACTTCACACCTGAAAAATTCTTTTTTATCTTCTTTCTATATATATATATATAATATGATTCTATATCAAAAATGTTCAGGCAAGTCTAGGCAAGTCTATAAGCTAACTAGTAAATCCAACTTTTCTTGTTTTTATAAGGACGCAATATATTAAATAATTTGGTATGATATGAGGAGACAGAAAGATATGGAGATCAATACTAGCCCTCCTGCTCATAATCACAAAGAGAGTTCATCATCAACTACAAAAACTAAAAGAAAAATCGTTGAGAGAAACAGAAGAAATCACATGAAATCACTTTACGCGCAGCTTAATTCTCTTCTCATCCCACGGGAGAACTCCTCAAAGGTACTATTCTCTCACTCTTTCATTCTTAAACTCTGTGGGAGTATAGCGGGATTCATCGCATCATCTTGTGTTAGGTCATGTGTTCTTTGGGTTGATAAGCATTTTGCTCATCATTTAATAGCTAGAATTGCATGTAAATCCATGGACAGCCTGCTAGCTACTGCATGGATGTGTACAAATCATTGTTTTTCTTCTTTCTGGCAGAAGCTAATGTCATCAGTGCCGGATAAACTTCACGAAGCTACAAATTTTATCGAAAAATTGCAGATAAGAGTTGAGAGGATGAAAGAAAAAAAGAAAAGTTTGATGGTAATGCCATCCACGACGAACATCAATCAATATAATAATGATGTCAAGCAGTCAACTGAAGCTGGTTTAGTATCACCTATAATCGAAATGTTAGCCTTTTTCCCATATGGGCTAAAATAAAGGAAAAAAGGATATGTGATCCATTAGCCCCATTAGCCCCCACTACTCTCTCCCACCTTTAGGAACCACCCACTATATATTTATCCACTACTATTCTATGATGGCTGGCGTTAGTTTTACAGAGGATAGAAAACAGAACAGAAAGGTCACCAAAAACCATTCTCATTCTTCATACACCATCTAAAATTGAGAAGAGGGTTTGGCACCGAAGTTCATAGCAACCAAAATTAGGGAAAACTTAAGGATTCAAGATCAATGGCTGGAGGTATTAATAATTTCTTTCTTTTGCTTCCGCTTTTAATTTGTATGTTCATATTGTGATAGAATATACATATTAGGTTTTACATTTGGTATCAGAGCCTGTAATCACCTCTGCCTTGCTTGTTAATGAATTATTTTGTTGATGAGTTTTAATTCCAATAAGCTTTCATAAAATTGATTTACCTGTTAATAATTTTTCAACCGTTGGTTAGGGCTGGATTTTGATTATGTCTTAGTCGAGTATCTCATATGTCTTCTCTTAAATTTTGAAGACAATCGGACATTGTTAAGGCTCCGAATAGATTGATTTTCGGAACTGTATTTCTGGAAAATTCAGATACCATGTGGTACCGAGGAGCTCTTGTAAAACATTATCCAACCGTTAGATGTTTCTCATATTTTAACTACGTATGATACATGTTGTTATAATTGTTCTGTAAAAATTTCAGGAAGATCGGACTCCGTTTAGTACCCCATAACCCTGCTAGACCAAACTGTGTCTGTAGAGAATTCAGATACCATGTGGTACCGAGGAGCACTTGTAAAAAAAATTATCCAACCGTTAGATGTTTCTCATATTTTAACTACGTATGATACATGTTGTTATAATTGTCCTGTAAAAATTTTAGGAAGATCGGACTCCGTTTAGTACCCCATAACCCTGCTAGACCAAACTGTGTCTGTAGAGAATTATGTTGAAATAAGGTTTATTGAATACCTTAGTCTGGAAATTCCAGCCGTTAGAACCTGCTGAAAATTTAATATGTTGTAGTGTAGGTTCTTATAAGTTTTCAGGTTGAATTTCATAAAAATCAGGTAAGTGTAACGTCACTCTTTACCTTTAAATGTTAGTTTCAGTTTTGTGCTGAGATTATGTCTTTGATCAAGTAAACGACAATATTTACGGTTAAATTGCCAGTTTACATTAATTAGTACATACAGAGACTTGGTAAACATAAACGAGACATTGTGAGCATTTCTGAAAGGTTATGTTTGGATGACATTAGAGAATATAGTTTTGCAGAATATATTTAATTTAAAAACTAAGGATGTTTATGTTCTGTAGCTAAATTAAGGTATCAGCCAAACCCCACAGTGATAAGTTTGTGATTCTTTTAAACTCGAGTATGACTTCGATTTTACGGGGTCTAAGTGAACTATTAGAGTGATAAAACCATTGAGTGCACATACAATCTTTAATTTTTCACATGGTGATTTTGTTCTCAATCACATACAGGCATACAGAGAATCATTTAAATATGTATGTTTAGCTCTAATAGTATTTTTTGTATTATTATTTGTTGACATGTGCAATGGTTATAAATAAAACCATTAGGATTGTACATGAACAAAGATTAAAGAAATATGTCAAGTGATTTAATAATTTTAGTAATTAGAGAGTAGCCACATCATCTCTAGTTATTTAAAATTTTCTTAAGAAATCACATGTGGAAACTAGACATAAATTTGCAATTAATCATACGTAATATGATGAAATATTCCCACAGGAAATTTTATTATATTTGTATGATTAATTGGGGTGAAATATTGAATTATGTTTCTTAATCTACCCACAGG